>SJYG01001823.1:1699-23303 GCA_006410535.1 Litocranius walleri
CTGGTGGTGGCCTTGGGGCTCCCATCCCCGCTGAGGTGGCCTGGGTCTAGGGCTAGGTTCTGGTCTCTGCCACCCAAGGATGCCAGGGGTTTCCACGCGGCGTGAGGACAGCAGGAAGCGGCCACGTCCATGAGGGTGGCCTCTCCCGCCTCACTCTTCAGGTCGTCCTTGCTCTCCTTTCTCCGAGAATCAGCGGGAAATTTGTCCTTCTGTGGTTGGAAGGGTGGGAGGGGGCTCGAGCTGGAGGCAGGAGCTTTTCTCTGGAAGGTTTGTGGGTTAGGGCCAAGGGCTCTCTGGATTTAGTCGGAGACTCTTGGAGTGGCCTGTGGCGTCTCCTGGGACAACGGGGACGCTGACCAAACAATGGCTGCCATGGTGATGGTGAGCTCTCGATGGGTGTGGGCTGGGTGGTTTCCTGAAGTAGCTTGAGCCGGGTGGAGGGAAGGGGGGCAGAACCACTCTCCCCCTGCCTCACGCCACCACCTCATAGTACCTCCTGCTTCATGGTGGAGAAGGAGGCACACTTGAAGCTCTAGGAAAGGGCCTTGAGCACCCTCTTGCTTTCTTGAGTGGATGTGAGGAGTGGACCCACTTTGCACCCCTCTTCCTTGGTCGGGGAGATTCACAGCCTTCCAAGGACACTTGCTGAATATTCGCTCACTAATCTCTGGTCCTCTTCCGACCCCTGAGGAGCCCATTGTGTGGATCAGGCGTTTTGTGTCACTTGAGGCGAGATGACAGCGGTGTGATTTGAAGACCAATCGAAGAAGCCTGCTGTGAGTTTTGCCTGTTTGTTTTGTTTTTCTTTCCCTTCTGAAGGCTGCCAGGCCTAGAATACTAGTGCTAGAGGACCCTCAGGTAGTCCATGTTTATCCAGACTAGTGGTATGATTGTGTTGACCTAAAACAAATAGACTGCCAGGGATTGGTCCACCAAAAATGAGTTTACTCTCATCAATGGAGATTTTCAATTCAGGATCTACAACCATGCTGAGCTACACACAAGCTTCCCTACCAGGGAGAAGATCATTCTTTCTTTGAAAGAATGGGGAGGTTAGGAAGGCTGCACTAAGCAAAGTGTCCATGGGAGCCTGAGGCTTTGAAGTATGGTGGCTCTTCATTCACTGAGTCCTGACAGTCTCTATTTGGCTGAGCTCTTAGCACACAGGAAGAGGAAGGCTTTCTTCTTCGTGCTGGGCTCTGCTGTCATGTCTGAGAGCCCTCTCTTCTGGCCTCCCAACTCTATCTTAATGGAAGTGTCTCTTTATTAATTTTTACCCTTCTCCCCTTTGACCGAAATCTTTCTCTGAAAGCATCACGGATCAAGAGTTAGATTTTTTCAGTTTCAGCAGCTTGCTGCCAACCCCACCCACCCTTTTTCCCCTTCTACCCTCCCCCCTGCATCCTGCCCACACCCCCATGCCAGGAAAGACCTCTCCTGGGCATAGCATCCCATGTTATAGTGAAAGCCAAGAGTTTGGAAGTGTATTGAATGCACTTTAGATTAAGAAGGAGGTCTTCCCTGGTGGCTCAGAGGTTAAAGCAATGTGGGAGACCTGGCTTCGGTCCATGGGTCGGGAAGATCCCTTTGAGAAGGAAATACTCCAGTATTCTTTCCTGGAGAATATCAGTTTCAGCAGCTTTCTGCCAACCCCTGCTCAGCCTCCTTCCCCTCCTGCCACCCCCTCCCCGCTTCCTGCCCACACCCTCATGCCAGGAAAGACCTCTCCTAGGCATAGCATCCCATGTTATAGTGAAAGTCAAGAGTTTGAAAGCGTATTGAATTCACTTTAGAGTAAGAAGGAGGGTCCAGATGGAGACCTCTCAGGCACTTTTTCTCTAAAGTTCACGTTTTCAAGATCATAGACACTGGAGATCACGTGAAACATCATGCCCCCATCAGACGTTTGGCAGACAAACTTTATGAGATGCCCTCCAGCATCCTCCTTTCAATGGTCGTTCAACAGCTAGTTGCAGTTTTGGTGCTCTCTCAGGAGGAGAGGAGCACATGTCCTTCTACTCCACCTTCTTGGTAGAGAAGCATGAGCTCTCTGTTCTTACCCAGGCTTGGTAGGAGGGCATGCCAAACCACTGCAGTGTTCTTACCTGGAGCATCCTGTGGATGGAGGAGCCTGGATGCCTACTGTCCATGGTGTCCCAAAGAGTTAGACATGACTGAAGTGACTTAGCAGACATGCAGAATTGAACTTTCTGCACTGTTCTGTCGCTAGGTGGTGTCTGCCTCTTTGCAGCCCCATGGACTCCAGCACGCCAGGCTTTCCTGTCTTTCACTTTGCTCATGCTCGTGTCCATTGAGTCACTGATGCTATCCTACTGTCTCATCCTCTGCCAGCCTCTTCTCCTTTTGTCTTCAATCTTTCCCAGCATCAGGGTATTTTCACATCAGGTGGCCAAAGTACCAGAGCTTTAGCTTCAGCATCAATCCTTCCCATGAATATTCAGGGTGGATTTCCTTTAAGATTGATTGGCTTGATCTTCTTGCAGCCCAGGGGACTCTCAAGTGTCTTCTCAAGTGCAAAACTGCTGCTTCTGCTGCTAAGTCACTTTAGTCATGTCCGACTCTGTGCATCCCGACAGACGGCAGCCCCCCAGGCTCCCCTGTCCCTGGGATTCTCCAGGCAAGAACACTGGAGTGGGTTGTCATTTCCTTCTCCAATGCGTGAAAGTGAAAAGTGAAAGTGATGTCGCTCAGTCCTGTCCAACCCTCAGCAACCCCATGGACTACAGCCTTCCCAGCTCCTCTGTCCATGGGATTTTCCAGGCAAGAATACTGGAGTGGGGTGACATTGCCTTCTCCAAAGTGAAAAACAAACAATATTTAAATTTTTAGTTGATATGCTTTCAAAAGTAGCTCATGGCTTTGGAATGGTGTAGAAACAACACAACTTCCGAACTGCCAGGGGAAGCAAAATTAAGATGGCTTTTGTTCAGGGATTAGTGGATGCAATCCTTACTGAGGTATTCGAAACTTGATGCTCTGGAACCTATGGAAAATCAAACTGCCTTGCTGATACTTCCCCAAGGAATGCTGCTCTTAAAGTAACCAACAGTAGCCAAACCTCTGTCACGGTGCACAAGGATATTTCCCCAAATTATAACTTGGGAAAACTGGCTAGGGGGGCCTGACACTTAGCCTCAGAGAAGGGAAAGCAAGACTGGAGGGTTAAACAATTCTCGGTTTGATTAAAGGGGAAAGATCCAAGTCAGACCAAACAGCAGTGCAGCTTTACTGGAGACTAAAATTCCCCCTCAGAGCCACTGTAACATGCATTAAACTACTGACCAACTGATGGAATGATAGCATTTGTGAAATCCTATTGGTGGGGAATGGAGAAGGCAATGGCACCCCACTCCAGTACTCTTGCCTGGAAAATACCAGGGACGGGGGAGCCTGGTGGGCTGCCGTCTATGGGGTCGCAGAGTTGGACATGACTGAAATGACTTAGCAGCAGCATTGGTGGGGAAACACTAACAAGGGGCCAAAAAGTGCCTACCTCAATGGATCTCAAGGTGTGAGGCCTGCTTAGCTTCGGAAAACACTGACAGTCTCTGGAGAGGCAGCAAATGCGTTCTTTCAGCAATGAGTTAAAGTTGGTGTTGTTTCCCAGCCTCCAGTATTTGGTGTTTGCATTTGGGGGAGGGGGGAGGGAGGGAGCAGTTCTAATAGGTTTGTGTTCTTGTTGCTGAGTCGCTACATCATGTCTGACTCCTTGTGACCCTATGGACTGCAGCATGCCAGGCTTCCCTGTCCTTCACTATCTCCCAGAACTTGCTCAGATTCCTGTCCACTGAGTCGGTCATGCTATCGACCCATCTCATCCTCGGTTGCCCTCTTCTCCTGTTGCCTTCAATCTTTCCCAGCATCAGGGTCTTTTCCAACAGGTGCATGGTGCTCTCCTATTCTTTCATCTGTAGCTCCCTTACGGTGTATGATGTGTATCATGCTTTGTCAACCTAGCTATTATTAGCTGTATATCACCTTTGAAACCACGTGGCCCACTTGTCCAAAACACACCCCAGAGAAGACTGGCTGTACTCCTCCTGGACAGTTTAAACAGCCTCAGTGGAGCACTCAGGCACTGGAAATAGGATCCCTTACAACCTCCTCCACCCTGTGGATGTGTTTAAGTCACGGTCGGTCAGAATTTGATTTTACTACACTACCTAATGGTAAATGGGCAGAAAAGGACTCCGTACTGGTCCCAAATATTGAAAGTCAAATAAGACTTTTCTTTCTATCACAGTTTTAAAACAGTAGTGTCATTTTTTTAAGTTAAAAAAAATAAGTTATTTAATTTAATTTGAGGGTTATTACTTTACAATATTTTGGTGGCTTTTGCCATACATCAATATGAATCAGCCATGGGTGCACATGTGTCCCTGCATCCTGAAACCCCCTCTCACTTCCCTCCCCACCCCATCCCTCTGGGCTGTCCCAGAGCACAAGCTTTGAGTGCCCTGCTTCATGCATCAAAATTGTACTGGTTATCTATTTTGCATATGGTATTATACATGTTTCAATGTGATTCTCTCAAATCATCCCACCCTCACCTTCTCCCACATAGTCCAAAAATGTGTTCTTTATATCTGTTTCTTTTTTGCAGCTTTGCATATAGGGTCGTTATTACAGTCTTTCTAAATTCCATATATATGCATTAATATACCGTATTGGTGTTTCTCTTTCTGATGTTCTTCACTATGTAATAAGCTCCAGTTCCATCCATCTCATTAGAACTAATTCAAATGCATTATTTTTTATACTTGTGTAATATTATGTGGTGTATATGTACCACAATTTCCTTATCCATTCATCTGCCAATGGACATCTAGGTTGCTTCCAGGTCCTAGCTATTGTAAACAGTGCTGTGATGGACATTGGGGAACATGTGTCTCTTTCAAATCTGGTTTCCTCAGTGTGTATGCCCAGCAGTGGGATTGCTGGGCCATATGACAGTTCTATTTCCAGTTTTTTAAGAAATTTCCACACTATTCTCTATAGTGGCTGTGCCAGTTTGCATTCCTACCAGCAGCGTAAGAGTGTTCCCTTTTCTCCACACCCTCTCCAGAATTTATTGTTTGTAGATGTTTGAATGATGGCCATTCTGACCAATTTGAAAGAATAGCATTGAATGATATACACTACCATATGTAAAATAGATGACTAGTGCAAGTTCGATGCATGAAGCAGGGCACCCAAAGCCAGCGTTCTGGGACAACATAGAGAGACAGGGAGGGGACGGGGTGTGAGGGGATTCAGGATCAGGGAGATACATGTATACCCATGGCTGATTTATGTTGATGCATGGCAAAAAATCATCAAACTATTGTAAACTAATTATACTCCAATTAATATAAATAAATGAATTTAAAAATAAAAGCAATTAAAAAAATGTTTTTTAATCACACAATGCCTATTCTACTTATGTGGAGCTTCAGCATCAGTCCTTCCAACGAATATTCAATATTGATTTCCTTTAGAATTGAATGGTTTGATCTCCTAACTCTCAAGAGCCTTCTCCAACACAACAAGATGCTACATCTGCTTTGGATAAATTCTTATTTTTTCTGTGTAGTTGTATACCAAAAATGTCTATGTGTTATGTGATTGAATAGAAGCGTGTATTTAAGATTATGTATCTTTGAAAATGAATATCAGAAATACATAGAAAAATACATATGCATATAAATATGTATATAAATATAAAGGATTTCTGTACCCATATATATGTTTTGCATGAATTTTGTGTGTCTGAAAAAATGTCAAGAATGTGTGGAAAATGAAGAGGCATTCTAGCAGGGCAGCTGAGGGGTAGAGTTAGAGAGTCTGACGGGGTGAAGTTGGGAAGAACCTGCAGAGGAAAGGACCTATCATCTCCAGAGATTTAAATGTGGAAGGAAAGGAGCAGCTTGGAGTGCCTCCAAGGGAAGGGATGATATATGGCAGCATAGGGTTGAGGATAAAAGGGGTCAAACTTCATTAAGAAGAAACTGTACAGATCCCAGTCCTGTACAGAAAGAGGGAGGAAAATACAGCATCAATAGCACTGATGAAGGCACATGTCTCAGAGGGGGCCATCACCACCAACAAGGAGGCAGAATACAACTCTGAAGACACCACTACCTCCTCACCTATCCGAGCCCCGCTCTCTTGAATTAGCTCTTCCTGAAAGGATCTGCCCCTCCCAGCTCCTGCAAGCACTCAGCTCATCGCCTGCCTATCCTGCTTGCACACAGACTCACCGGAAAGGAAGCTGCTAGGTGTCTGATTTGCACACGGGAAGCCTGAGATCCGGGCAGTGGATGCCAGGAAAGGAAAAGCCACTGGTGGGCGCCAGACAGGGAAGGGGGATGGGATGGATTCTTGCCAGTGATAAGGGGTGGAGGCAGGCGCCCCGTGAGGCTAGGGTGGGAAGGGAGAGTGCAATGGGCGATAGGAAAGGGGCATAGCGTTAGGAAGCAGGCAAGATATTGAAGATGAGCACAGGGAGGCGAGGACACTGGGGGCCAAGAAAGCGAGTGGAGGTACACAGGAGGTGTGTGACTAGCAGACTACTGGGGTGTTCTGAGCAGGACGACAGTGAGTGAGGGCATGTGGGTCAGGGCTGTGGAGGAATAGGGGTTTTCCAGGGGATTCAGAGTGGGCGTCAGTGGCGGTGACAGAGGCTGAGGTCTCTGAACAAGGACGTAGTCTGCCCCTTCCTGCAGAGTTCCTAACCTCAGGCAGCACCACTGCTGCTGTCGCTGCTGCCTCTGCAGCCTTTCACCGCAGCCTCAGGGAACCTAGAAGGGAGAGCACTTTCAGGCACACAGCCAGGATTTCCAGCATTACTGCCAGGCTCATGGGGAAATTTTAGGCGCTGGTGCGGGGCACATGGAGACGTCGCTGTCGGCAGAACTTCACCTTATGGCGTATTCAATGTTCCTCTCTTATCTTCTCTCCTCCTGCTGCAGACATGAAAACACCCAACTCACAGGAGGCCGAAGCGCAGCAAACCAGGGCTGTTGCAGGAAAGGCCACTGGGTCTGCAAACATGATGAAGAAAAAAGCCTCACAAAAGAAGCAGAGAGGCAGACCTTCGTCGCAGCCCCCCAGGAACATTGTGGGCTGCAGAATTTCACACGGATGGAAGGAAGGTGATGAACCCATCACTCAGTGGAAAGGAACTGTTCTGGATCAGGTGTCTGTAAATCATGCTCTTTACCTGGTGAAATATGATGGAACTGACTGTGTCTGTGGAGTGGAACTTCACAGAGATGAAAGAGTTTTGTCTCTTAAAATTCTTTCTGAAAGGGTGGCATCAACTCAAGTCAGTGATGCTAACCTGGCAAATACCATAATTGGCAAAGCTGTGAAACATATGTTTGAGGATGAGCATGGTTCTAAGGATGAATGGAGAGGAATGGTCTTAGCCCAAGCACCGATCATGAAAGCCTTGTTTTATATTACCTATGAAAAAGACCCTGTCTTGTACATATACCAACTTCTAGATGATTATAAAGAAGGAGACCTCCGTATCGTGCCAGAGTCCAATGAGTCTCCTCTCACAGAAAGGGAGCCAGGAGGAGTTGTAGATGGTCTGATAGGGAAACATGTGGAATATACCAAAGAAGATGGCTCCAAACGGATCGGAATGGTCATTCACCAAGTGGAAGCCAAACCCTCTGTTTATTTCATCAAGTTTGATGATGATTTCCATATCTATGTCTATGATTTGATGGAAAAGTCCTAACTGTCAGGATGAACTGTGCCACATTCGTGAAAACAAAAGTGTATTTTGTAGACATGCAAAAGAGTGTTACTTTTCAGTGTATTGAAAGCTTTAGTGTCCATGTTGATTCAACATCTTTGCCAGCATAACTATTGTCTTGTTCTAAGAAATAAAAATGTATGTGGTCATGACATGCTGTGTGTAAAGAATTTGTCACGTTGAAAAGGTTGGGTGTGTTTGGGTAGATGGAACATGAAAGGTTGGGTGGATGGAACATGAAAGGAAGGAGAAGCTGTAAAACTCAGGCTGTAAATAAATTTCAGCATGTCTATGATTTGATGGAAAAGTCCTAACTGTCAGGATGAACTGTGCCACATTCGTGAAAACAAAAGTGTATTTTGTAGACATGCAAAAGAGTGTTACTTTTCAGTGTATTGAAAGCTTTAGTGTCCATGTTGATTCAACATCTTTGCCAGCATAACTATTGTCTTGTTCTAAGAAATAAAAATGTATGTGGTCATGACATGCTGTGTGTAAAGAATTTGTCACGTTGAAAAGGTTGGGTGTGTTTGGGTAGATGGAACATGAAAGGTTGGGTGGATGGAACATGAAAGGAAGGAGAAGCTGTAAAACTCAGGCTGTAAATAAATTTCAGCTAGTATCATAATCAGTCAAATAAAAACGGAATAGGAGTTAGCCGGTTTGGGCTAGGGAGAAGAGAGGAGAATGAACTAGAGATGGGCTGTGGGGGGAAGGAAAAGGGAAGGTGGCTGCTTAAGAAAGGATGTGGGAAGGGGCTGGAAATGGAGAGGCTCTTAAGGGGAGGGGGAACCTAAGAGTGGGAGGCAGCCGACTGGAAGAGGGTGAAGAATAACAGAGGGAGAGTGAAATCTTGGGGCCAAGAGGAAAACGGACAGGATAAATTGAATAAAAGGGGCACAAAGACGTTTGGAAGAGGTCCAGAGTAAGGGAGAGAAAGACAAAGTTGGCAGAGATCAGAGGAGGGAAGGAGTGGGTTGCCATTTCCTTCTCCAATGCATGAGAGTGAAAAGTGAAAGTGATGTCGCTCAGTCCTGTCCAACCCTCAGCAACCCCATGGACTGCAGCCTTCCCAGCTCCTCTGTCCATGGGATTTTCCAGGCAAGAGTACTGTAGTGGGGTGACATTGCCTTCTTCAAAGTGAAAAACAAACAATATTTAAATTTTTAGTTGATATGCTTTCAAAGTAGCTCATGGCTTTGGAATGGTGTAGAAACAACACGACCTCCTAACTGCCAGGGGAAGCAAAATTAAGATGGCTTTTATTCCGGGATTAGTGGATGCAATCCTTACTAGGTATTCTAAACCTGATGCTCTGGAACCTATGGCAAATCAAACCACCTTGCTGATACTTCCCCAAGGAATGCTGCTCTTAAAGTAACCAAACCTCTGTCATGATGCACAGGGATATTTCCCCCAATTATAACTTGGGAAAACTGGCTAGAGGGCCCTGACACTTAGCCTCAGAGAAAGGAAAGCAAGACTGGAGGGTTAAACAATTGTTGGTTTGATTCAAAGGGAAAGATCCGAGTCAGACCAAATAGCAGTGCAGCTTTACTGGAGACTAAAATTCCCCCTCAGAGCCACTGTAACATGCATTAAACTCCTGGCCAACTGATGGGATGATAGCATTTGTGAAATCCTATTGGTGGGGAACGAAGAAGGCAATGGCACCCCACTCCAGTACTCTTGCCTGGAAAATCCCATGGACAGAGGAGCCTGGTGGGCTGCAGTCCACAGGGTCGCTAAGAGTCAGACCTGACTGAGCGACTTCACTTTCACTTTTCATTTTCATGCATTGGAGAAGGAAATGGCAACCCACTCCAGTGCTCTTGCCTGGAGAATCCCAGGGACGGGGGAGCCTGGTGGGCTGCCGTCTATGGGGTCGCACAGAGTTGGACATGACTGAAACGACTTAGCAGCAGCATTAGTGGGGAAACACTAACAAGGGGCCAAAAAGTGCCTACCTCAATGGATCTCAAGGTGTGAGGCCTGCTTAGCTTCAGAAAATACTGACAGTCTCTGGAGAGACAGCAAATGCGTTCTTTCAGCAATCAGTTAAAGTTGGTGTTGTTTCCCAGCCTCCAGTATTTGGTGTTTGCATTTGGGGGAGGGGGGAGGGAGGGAGCAGTTCTAATAGGTTTGTGTTCTTGTTGCTGAGTCGCTACATCATGTCTGACTCCTTGTGACCCTATGGACTGCAGCATGCCAGGCTTCCCTGTCCTTCACTATCTCCCAGAACTTGCTCAGATTCCTGTCCACTGAGTCGGTCATGCTATCGACCCATCTCATCCTCTGTCGCCCTCTTCTCCTGTTGCCTTTAATTTTTCCCAGCATCAGGGTCTTTTCCAACAGGTGCGTGGTGCTCGCGTATTCTTTCATCTGTAGCTCCCTTACGGTGTATGATGTGTATCATGCTTGTGTCAACTTAGCTATTACTAGCTGTATATCATGTTTAAAACCACGTGGCCCACTGGTCCAAAATACACTCCAGAGAAGACTGGCTGTACTCCACCTGGACAGTTTAAACGGCCTCAGTGGAGCATTCAGGCACTGGAAATAGGATTCCTTACAACCTCCTCCACCCCGTGGATGTGTTTAAGTCACGGTCAGTCAGAATTTGATTTTACTATACTACCTAATGTTAAATGGGCAAAAAAGGACTCTGTACTGGTCCCAAATATTAAAAGCCAAGTAAGACTTTTCTTTTTATCACTGTTTTAAAGCAGTAGTATCAATATTTTTAATTAAAAAAATTAAGTGATTTAATTTAATTTGAGGGTTATTACTTTACAATATTTTGGTGGCTTTTGCCATACATCAATATGAATCAGCCATGGGTGCACATGTGTCCCTGCATCCTAAAACCCCCTCTCACTTCCCTCGCCACCCCATCCCTCTGGGTGGTCCCAGAGCACCAATTTTGAGTGCCCTGCTTCATGCATCAAAATTGTACTAGTTATCTATTTTGCATATGGTATTACACATGTTTCAATGCGATTCTCTCAAATCATCCCACCCTCAGCTTCTCCCACATAGTCCAAAAATTTGTCCTTTATATCTGTTTCTTTTTCGCAGCCTTGCATATAGCGTCATCATTACAGTCTTTCTAAATTCCATATATATGCATTAATATACCATATTGGTGTTTCTCTTTCTGATGTTCTTCACTCTGTAATAAGCTCCAGTTCCATCCATCTGATTAGAACTAACCCCAATGCATTATTTTTTATACTTGTGTAATATTATGTGGTGTATATGTACCACAGTTTCCTTATCCATTCGTCAGCCAATGGACATCTAGGTTGCTTCCAGGTCCTAACTGTTGTAAACAGTGCTGTGATGTACATTGGGGAACATGTATCTCTTTCAATTCTGGTTTCCTGGTGTGTATGCCCAGCAGTGGGATTGCTGGGTCATATGACAGTTCTATTTCCAGTTTTTAAAGGAATCGCCACACTGTTCTCTATAGTGGCTGTGCCAGTTTGAATTCCTACCAACAGTGGGTTCCCTTTTCTCTTATTGTTTGTAGATGTTTGAATGATGGCCATTCTGACCAATATGAATGAATAGCACTGAATCATATACATTACCATATGTAAAACAGATGACTAGTGTAAGTTGGATGCATGAAGCAGGGCACCCGAAGCCAGTGTTCTGGGACAACATAGAGAGACAGGGTGGGGAGGGGGTGTGAGGGGATTCACGATCAGGGAAACACATGTATACCCATGGTCGATTTATGTTGATGTACGGCAAAACTCATCAAAATATTGTAAACTAATTATACTCCAATTAATACAAATAAATGAATTTTAAAATAAAAGCAATTTAAAAATATTTTTTTAATCACACAATGCCTATTCTACTTATTTGGAGCTTCAGCATCAGTCCTTCCACCGAATATTCAATATTGATTTCATTTAGGATTGAATGGTTTGATCTCCTAACTCTCAAGATCCTTCTCTAACACAACAAGATGCTACATCTGCTTTGGATAAGTTCTTATTATATCTGTGTAGTTGTATACCAAAAGTGTCTCTGTGTTATGGGATTGAATAGAGGTGTGTATTTAAGATTATGTATCTTTGAAAATGAATATCAGAAATACATAGAAATACATATGCATACAAATATGTATATGAATATAAAGGATTTCTGTTCCCATATATATGTTTTGCATGAATTTTGTGTGTCTGAAAAAATGTTAAAAATGTGTGTTAAATGAAGAGGCATTCTAGCAGGGCAGCTGAAGGGTAGAGTTAGAGAGTCTGACGGGGTGAAGTTGGGAAGAACCTGCAGAGGAAAGGACCTATCATCTCCAGAGATTTAAATGTGGAAGGAAAGGAGCAGCTTGGAGTGCCTCCAAGGCAGGGGATGATAGATGGCAGCACAGGGTTGAGGATAAAAGGGGTCAAACTTCATTAACAAGAAACTAAGATCCCAGTCCTGTACAGAAAGAAGGAGGAAAATACAGCATCAATAGCACTGATGAAGGCAGATGTCTCAGAGGGGGCCCATCACCAGCACCAAGGAGGCAGAATATAACTCTGAAGACACCACTACCTCCGCAAAACCCAAGCCCCACTCTCTTGAATTAGCTCCTCCTTAAAGGATCTGCCCCTCCCAGCTCCTGCAAGCACTCAGCTCATCGCCTGCCTATCATGCTTGCACACAGACTCACCGCAAAGGAAGCTGCCAGGTGTCCGATTTGCACACGTGAATCCTGAAATCCGGGCAGTGGATGCCAGGAAAGGAAAGGCCATTGATGGGCGCCAGAAAGGGAAGGGGGATGAGATGGATTCCTGCCAGAAATAAGGGGTGGAGGCAGGCACCCTGTGAGTCTAGGGTGCGAAGGGAGAGTGCAGTGGGCAATAGGAAAGGAGCATAGCATTAGGAAGCAGGCAAGATACTGAAGATGAGCACAAGGAGGTGAGGACACTGGGGGCCAAGAAAGCGAGTGGAGGTAGACAGCGGGTGTGTGAGTAGCAGACTAGTGGGGTGTTCTGAGCAGGACGACAGCGAGTGAGGGCATGTGGGTCAGGGCTGTGGAGGGATAGGGATTTCGCAGGGGATTCAGAGTGGGCGTCAGTGGTGGTGACAGAGGCTGAGGTCTCTGAACAAGGATGTAGTCTGCCCCTTCCTGCAGAGATCCTAACCTCAGGCAGCACCACTGCTGCTGGCGCTGCCGCTGCTGCAGCCTTTCACCGCAGCCTCAGGGAACCTAGAAAGGAGAGCACTTTCAGGCACACAGCCAGGATTTCCAGCATTACTGCCAGGCTCATGGGGAAATTTTAGGCGCTGGCGCGGGGCACATGGAGACGTCGCTGTCAGCGGAACTTCACCTTATGGCATACTCAGTGTTCCTCTCTTATCTTCTCTCCTCCTCCTGCAGACAGGAAACCCCCCAACTCGCAGGAGGCCGAAGCGCAGCAAACCAGGGTTGTTGCAGGAAAGGCCACTGTATCTGCAAACATGATGAAGAGAAAACCCTCTCAGAAGAAGCAGAGAGGCACACCTTCATCACAGCCCCGCAGGAACATTGTGGGCTGCAGAATTTCACACGGATGGAAAGAAGGAGATGAACCCATCACTCAGTGGAAAGGAACTGTTCTGGATCAGGTGCCTGTAAATCCTTCTCTTTATCTGGTGAAGTATGATGGAATTGACTGTGTCTATGGACTGGAACTTCACAGAGATGAAAGAGTTTTGTCTCTTAAAATTCTTTCTGACAGGGTGGCATCAACTCAAGTCAGTGATGCAAACCTGGCAAATACCATAATTGGTAAAGCTGTGAAACATATGTTTGAGGATGAGCATGGTTCTAAGGACGAATGGAGAGGCATGGTCTTAGCCCAAGCACCGATCATGAAAGCCTGGTTTTATATTACCTATGAAAAAGACCCGATCTTGTACATGTACCAACTTCTAGATGATTATAAAGAAGGAGACCTCCGTATCATGCCAGAGTCCAATGAGTCTCCTCTCGAAGAAAGGGAGCCAGGAGGGGTTGTAGACGGTCTCATAGGTAAATATGTGGACTATACCAAAGAAGATGGCTCCGAACGGATTGGAATGGTCATTCACCAAGTAGAAGCCAAACCCTCTGTTTATTTCATCAAGTTTGATGATGATTTCCATATCTATGTCTATGATTTGGTGAAAAAGTCCTAACTGTCAGGATAAACTTTGCCACATTTGTGAAAACAAAACTGTACTTGTAGACATGCAAGATAATGTTACTTCTCAATGTATTGAAAGCTTTAGTGTCCGTGTTGATTCAACATCTT
Source organism: Litocranius walleri (assembly GCA_006410535.1). Classification (NCBI taxonomy): domain Eukaryota; kingdom Metazoa; phylum Chordata; class Mammalia; order Artiodactyla; family Bovidae; genus Litocranius; species Litocranius walleri. The sequence goes on from SJYG01001823.1 coordinate 15,758, forward strand.
TGCCAGCATAACTACTGTCTTGTTCTAAGAAATACAAATATATGTGGTCATGACATGCTGTGTGTAAGGAATTTGTCACGTTGAAAAGGTTGGGTGTGTTTGGTGGATGGAACATGAAAGGAAGGAGAAGCTGTAAAATTCAGGCTGTGAATAAATTTCAGCTAGTATCATAATCAGCCAAATGGAAACGGAATAAGACTTGGGTGGTTTGGGCTAGGGAGTGGAGAGGAGAATGAACTAGAGATGGGCTGTGGGGGAAAGGAAAAGGGAAGGTGGCTGCTTAAGAAAGGATGTGGGAAGGGGCTGGAAATGGCGAGGCTCCTAAGGGGAGGGGGACCTAAGAGTGGGAGGCAGCCAACTGGAAGAGGGTAAAGAATAACAGAGGGAGAGTGAAATCTTGGGGCTAAGAGGAAAACGGACAGGATAAATTGAGTAAAAGGGACACAAAGACGTTTGGAAGAGGTCCAGAGTAAGGGAGAGAAAGACAAAGATGGCAGAGATCAGAGGAGGGAAAAAAGGGACACTCCAGAAGGGAAGGGACACAGAGGAAGGAGGAAGTCTAAGAAGAAAGACTGACAGAGAGAGTGAGAATAGAGAAAAAAAGAGTATGAGGTGTAGAGCCTATGAGAGATGGAAAGACCCAAGAAAACTAGGCCCTCTGGCAGTATCCAAGTTGCCCTCCCTAGCTCTGTGCACAAAGGATGTGGCAACAAACAAACCACATGGACTGGAGCTTCCCTAGAGGGGAATGTTGACAGGACAGTCTCAAGAGTTAAGCAGGAACCAAGTTCATACTTAAAAGACTTTTATTATATCAAGGACATCATGCCACACCTGCTGAGCAGAGCCCAGCCCTCAGCTTAAACACACTGCATGGTGCTCCATAGCAGAGCGGCTGTGGAGTGTTTCCTCGTAGTTTCCAGAGGACCCAGGAGCAAGAAATCTCAGACATGCAGTTCTTGGTTCACTTCCTCTACACTGAATAAACAGGTTTTTCAGGAATGAGCTAGTGGAGTTCTCAGATCATGAGAGATATGCCACCTTGCATTTGGAAAGCATTTTATCCAGAAAAATGGAAACTTGCTCGATCCAGATATTGCACTCATCTCACTGTTCTTCATCCTCCGGGGCTATGCCTTGCAGCCTTACAGAAGAGCGGCAACAAAGGATTGAGCTTAATGTTTCTCTCCAGGGCGTGGGGAATACTTGACTGCCCATGCTTCTCTCAGCCCTTACCTGAAGCCACAGGTATCCCACCCCCATCCCCCCGCCTGTGCTTCACCAGATGGAGGTCTGCTGCCTCCAGAAACCCCATTCTGGCAGTATCCCAACAAAACCAATGCCTACTGACCCTTCATGGTACCTCCTGACTAGTTTTGCCCACTTCAAGCACACAGGGAACTGTGCTGGAAATGTGTGCAGTTCTATTTCCAGGTGAGATAGGTGGCATGGGCAGTTGAGCAGGGAGATGTGACTTTGTACAACTAAGTCCTTCGACTGTACAGTGCCACATAGGTGGTTGGTGGGAAGAGGGTGTGGTAATTCCCAATAAATTCCCTCTGAAGTAGGGTGTTCCAATACATGGGCCTTTGTCCTTCTCTCTTTCTGTCCTTCTCCCAGTTCAGCTGTGGGAAAAACTTCAAAACTCTCTGTTTTTCACACTCCACTAAGCACAAAGGGAACTGTGCTGGAAATGTATGCAGTTCTATTTCCAGGTGAGATAGGTGGCATAGGCAGTTGAGCAGGGAGATGTGACTTTGTACAACTAAGTCCTTCGAGTGTACAGTGCCACATAGGTGGTTGGTGGGAAGAGGGTGTGGTAATTCCCAATAAATTCCCTCTGAAGTAGGGTGTTCCAATACATGGGCCTTTGTCCTTCTCTCTTTCTGTCCTTCTCCCAGTTCAGCTGTGGGAAAAACTTCAAAACTCTCTGTTTTTCACACTCCACAGTCTTCACTGCCCTCAAAGAAACAATTCTGGTGTCTCTCTTCTGGCCAATAACTCCAGGCATAGCAGGTAGAGGGGGAGGCAGGGAGCTTCCCAGAGTGGAAAGAAGTTGGTAATTTCAGTTCATTCTCTACACCCAACATGATCTGAAGCTGTTTGCCTCAAGAATTCCACAAGACAAGCCCACCTCACCAGAGCAGGGATATATTTTCTTCCATACATTACATAATTCAGTCTAGCAAACACCTGCAGGCCACTCATGGGCCAGTTTCAGCCCACTGTCATATTTTGGTTGATCTTCATGTTTTTATCATTCTCCATTTTAAAATTAGCTATATAGACATTTGGGGGATTTCACATTTCAAAAATCCACATTCCTGGCTTGTCTGAGAAAACAAAACAAAAGACCAAGGTTTGGGGCCCACATTCCAACAGGGACACAAGCAGTTGACTCTGAGAAAGGGCTCAGCCCATTTTAAACTCAGAATACTCTCTCAAGTAGGCCATGTCCCCAGATGGCCTGCTTCACTCTAATAAAATGCCCTGCTGTCCCCTGCAAGAATTTGCATTGGTAGCTTAGCCCCTCTTTGGCTAACTTTAAGCCCATTTGCTTTTTATTTTATTTGCTTTATCTTCATCTCACCAATGCTTACTTTAGGGGAGCTCTCTGCCAGGCAGTCTTCTACACAGGAGCTTAGGACATGGTCATTAAAAAAGATAAAGTGATCTTACCTTCATGGAACTTTCATTGTAGTGTAGGGGACAGACAGTAGCCAAGAAACAAAACGTAAAATATAAAGTATTTTCTTACTGATAAATGTTAGGAAAGAAAAAATAAAGCAAAGAATGGGGGAACTGGAATTCCAGGGAGGAAGCTGAAATTGGATAGATAGGGAGTCCAGAAAGAGCCTCACTGAGAGCACAGTTTTTGAGTAAAGACCTGAAGTCATTGAGAGAACTAGCCCTGTGGTTGTCTAGGGAAGGAGCATTCCAGCAAGAGGGTCAACAAGTACTGAGGCCCAAGGCAAGAGTTGAGAATACCAACATGGCTGGAACTGAGTGAACAAGGTAGAGAATATCAAGAAAGTGAGTGCAGAGAAGTGATGCAGATCTGGGAGAAGAATGGAATTTGACTTTTACACTGTGTGTGATGGGGAACCATTCAGTATTTTCAGCAGAGGCACAACATTATTTGTTGTGGCAACACTTGAGAGTGGTCTATAATTGGGTGCAGACTGAAAATGTGAGATCATTTTGTGACTTTTTCAATAATCCAGGTAACAGATATGGTTTAAAGCAGTCTGCCACCATTATGTGTAATATGAAATTTGTCTTGTTTTTATGATTGTTTACTTGCTAAGTCTTGTGTGACTCTTTTGAGACCCCATGGACTATAGCCTACCAGGATTCTCTGACCATGGTGTTTCCCATACAAGAACACTGGAATGGGTTGCCATTTCCATCTCCAGGGGATCTTTCCAACCCAGGAATCAAACCCACATCTCATGCACTGGTAGGATATTCTTTACGACTGAGCTACGAGGGTAGCCCCAAATTGGTCTATCTCACTGTATTTTACAGTATAGTGTAGCATGCCTGATTTTACCTTTAGACAAGATATCTGCTTGAAGGGAAATATAAGAGGTATCACTTACAATACTAGGTTTCCTGATATCCTTGAGCCACACAATTTCCCAAGTGAAAGAATAGATTAACATTTGGGCTCTTCCTTCCTTAAATTGAGTATATAATGCTGATGAAGTGAGAATTAGAAACTGTCCAAGATAGCCTGTATACATTCCAACTTTTGCTTCACCTCTTTGGAATGTTCCCTAGTCCTTCTGTTGTAACCAGATAAGAACTAATATTTGCTCTCATGATAATGGGCAGAAGGTACCCCCAACAGAGTTTATCATCGGTTTAAATCAGTTAGTAAAGAATTTAACATAGGCTGGGGGATGGAAGGGTAGCAGTTTAGGCACATGGAGAGGTACACTTGTCTCCAGGAGATTGGAGGGGAGGAAGAAGGACCCTCGGATGTGAGAGGATTGAGGGGAACATAATTGGTATTCTCACCTACCCACCATTCCCAGGGAGCCTGCTGAGGCTCAAGACCCAGTCCTCCACAGTCCAGGGCCACCTCTACCCACGTGGTTACTGGGAGCATGATGGAGTGGGCAGGAGGAGTATTCAGACCAGGCCAGGTGGTGGTTGTTTTTGTGCAGTTGCTAAGTCATGTCTGGGTTGTGGGATCAATTTGGGGAAGCTCCTGGTGTTCTGCACACTCAGCCCTGGGGAGTCTTATGAGGCCCCAGGCCATGACCTCCACTTCCACTCTGTTTCACCTTCTGAGGCCACCTCTACCCTAAAGGACCCCTTTGACCACATAGGTCCAGCAGGTGTGAGAGAGTAGTGGAAGGAGGAAGAATCAAGCAGACTGGGGGAGGTTCCTTCAGGGTTCAGAGGATCAAGAAACCCATATAGTGTTTTCCTGCCTACTGGGCCCCAGGGAGCCTCCTGGGACCCTGAGCTTGATCCTCTGTACCCCCGATGTCTGAGACTGAGCACAGGCCCTGTCTGTCATCACCACACAGGACCTTTTGATCAGAGATCCTGAAGCAGGATCACAGCCCTGCCTAAACTCTTCCCCACCTAAGTCCCACACCCACAGTCCATGATTATTCTGCCTTTATTGTTGTCATTATTCTTTGCTATTGGAGTTTGATTTTACCCTTCAGTGGTTATTTCATATATATTCTTATGTTTTCAAATATATCTGTTAGTTTTCTAAATTTATTTTTATTCTTTGTTATTTTACTGCTTTCATTTCTTTCTTTCTTTCTTTTTTTCTTTTTTCTTTTTTTTTGGTGGTGTCCTGTGAGTTTTGGGACCCTGGTTCAGGGGCCAGAGAGCTAGACTAACAGGGAACATCAGGCCCCAAGGAATATTAATCAGAGTGCAGTATCCCAGAAGTCCGTATCTCAAAACCAAGACTCAGCTTTACCCAACTGTCTGCAAACTTAATTGCGGGAAACTTCAGGCTGAACAGTTAGTAAAAGAAGAACACAGTTCCACTCATCAAAAAAACCTTCAAGACCAAATTTAAAAAAAGAGGAAGTAGGGGAAATAGGCAGCCATCAGCTACAAACTGGTACTTGCCAAGGGCATTTGCCATCTGCCTCTGCAGGGATTTGGGCTTCCCTTGTCGCTCAGTCGGCAAAGAATCTGCTTGTAGTGTAGGAAACCCAGATTCGATCCGTGGGTTGGGAAGATCCCCTGGAGAAGGAAATGACAACCCACTCCAGTATCCTTACCTGGAAAATTTCATGGACTAAGGACGGAGGAGCCTGGTGGGCTGCAGTTTATCGGGTCATAAAGAGTCGGGCATGACTGAATGACTAACTGCTGGGATTGAATCTTGTGCTGCTGCAGCTGTTAACCTTTGATATGCCCTGAAGGAAGTTCACAGTGGAGAATAAGGCACTTTGTGCCGCAGGAAAACTGGTAGAACAGTCCTTTAGATAGCTTCGATATGATTTCCTTCCAATTCCAAAGAAAGGCAATGCCAAAGAATGCTCAAACTACCACACAATTGCACTCATCTCACATGCTAGGAAAGTAATGCTCAAAATTCTCCAAGCCAGGCTTCAGCAATACGTGAACCATCAACTCCCTGATGGTCAAGCTGGTTTTAGAAAAGGTAGAGAAACCAGAGATCAAATTGCCAACATCTGCTGGATCATGGAAAAAGCAAGAGAGTTCCAGAAAAACATCTATTTCTGCTTTATTGGGAGCAGGAGGAGAAGGGGACGACGGAGGATGAGATGGCTGGATGGCATCATGGACTCGATGAACGGGAGTCTGAGTGAACTCCGGGAGCTGGTGATGGACAAAGAGGCCTGGCGTGCTGCGATTCATGGGGTCACAAATAGTCGGACACGACTGAGCAACTGAACTGAACTGAACTGAACTGATTCCAATTCCTGCATCTCCTCATAGCTAGAAAAGCACTAAATCCCTTCAGGGTGACATCAGCTCCTTGTGACTAGCAGAAAACCTTTTGTAAATAAGTGCTTGATTGTGTGAACTCCCCCTTCACCAGAATCACGTATATTGACCTTCCCCTCCTACCTCTTTGGAGCAGCTTGTCAGAGCTATCTGCGGTGCTGTCTCCCAGGCTGCTGTCCTCATCTTCCTCCGCCCCCCAAATAAAAACAAAACAAAACAAAACACAACACTCACAACTCTCAAGTTGTGCAGCTTTTTTTTGTTGATTTTGTGCCCTTACTTCCATGACCCAGCCTCAATCTTTGCCCAGGGAACTGAAACCCCATTTAAAGCCACTGTAGACAGAGGCCACCTGAGATCACATCTGGTGCAGGAACCCAGGAATTTGGAAAGTCAAGGTAAACTGCAAGCTTCACCCAGCTGTGGCTTCAGTTCCCTGACTTTCACTCCTGCCTTTTTTCCCTTGCTTCCTTGGAGCAGTATGTAGGCTGCCAAGTTTTGGAGTGAAGGGGGTCTGATATATGTGAAGAGGAATCCTTGGAGAAATTGTAATTGGGCATGATGGAAGATGGTACGGGTTCAAGGCTTGAGGGCGGGCAGACAGATAAATTCTCATAGTGGATTTCCGGGCATAGGGTGAGAAATCTATGAGAAATCTCAGGCCCAGGATCTCTGGGCAAAGAGATAACCTTTGCTTTCTTTTCAAGACCCACAGGGTATGACCTCTGTCCACTTACAGCATTATGGCTTCCCCCAGCATTTGGGATGGCAAGGGAATTCCCAGGGCCATGCAGATTCAAATACTTTTGTGACAGCCGACTCTGAAACATGGTGGAAATGCAATTTCCAGCCATGCAGAAGCTCAAGGGGTCTCTCTCCTTCTGTCTCTCCAGCTCTCACTCTTCTTTGCTCACTTTCCCATATGGAACTTTCCACTATGCTTTTCTTTCCTGCTTTACTCACACAGTAAGGTCTCTTTCTCACGTTTTAATCTCTGTGCCCTTCCAGGAAAAGCTTTCCTAGGTATCATTCTTAAACTTTGTCCCTACCACTGTCAAACTTGTTGTTGTTTATTTCAGAAAAAAGTCATTAGACGATTCCCAGTTCTATCTTAGCTGCCAGGAAGACAGGGCAAATGATCTTGTGTTCTTCTGCTCTCTAGTATCTCACCTTACTCTGTGCTCAGAAATCGACTATCAGATTTTCTCTGTCTACCAACTCCTAGATGTGGACTTTGGGATATTTAATAATTGACACCAAGCTCAGGAGGAAGAAAGAACACAATGTGAAGAAAGATGGGACAGGGCCAAGAAAGTCCAACTATTCATCTGAAGGTAATGCTAGAAATGCAAGTCAAATGACCACTGAACCCAAGATTGCCAGCAAGAACGCCCACAGGCCATGACCAGCCTTCAGACAAACAGGTCATTGGATGAGAGACTGCCCTCAGTCCTAAAGAGCAAGGGGGATTCGTGCTGCTGAGATGGCCATGCTGGGTAATAGATGCAGCCTGGGGATTCTGGCAGCTCCCCAAAATGATATATCTCCATCAAGAATCCCCTGGTAGCCGTTAACTTGGCAAGACAGAAAG
>SJYG01001824.1:5847-17955 GCA_006410535.1 Litocranius walleri
TTCTCACCTCGAGAGGGACGCCACGGGACCCATTGAGACTCCAGATGAACCCCGTTTGGCCCTGGGAAGCTCCAGATGATGGTGTCGTTTCCTGCTCCTTAAGGAATGGTCTCCTGGGACTTCCCTCGCATCCCATGAGGAGGTGCAAACACCAGGAAAGTCGGCAGGAGCATTAAAGTTTGGGCCATCATTCCCCAAGACCCCCAAAGGCCTTGTCCCCTGCACATGACCCTGACTGCTCTGCACTGTTGCGACTGTCACCCAGAGGCTCGATGCCCGACACTCTGGCGCGTGTGACAGCCCTGGGAAGGACCTCGAGGGCAAGTCACAGATCCCTGTGTCCGCTTGACATGGAGCCTGACACTGCTGCTTCTGCAGCTGCTCAGGCCAGGAGGGGAGCACGTGTCCAGGCGAGAAGCGACCTGTCTCCTCTGTGAGGGAATCAAGATACCCCAAGACCTAAATCACGACGGTGGAGGAAAGCTGGGGCTAAGGCCTCAGCACAAGGCGAGGACTGAGCACCCAGAGACGATTGGGGAGGAATCCCCATAGGGGCCTGGCAACTGGCATGAAGACTGGCCTCTCCTGAGGCCACAGGGGCGGGTCCATGGGCTCCCCGGCGTAAGTCGAGAAACCCCGCCGCAACTCGAGAAAAACCAGAAGCTTCTCCCTTGCCAGCGGGCTGAGGCCCTGGTTCGCTGCGGCGTCACGAGGGAAATCAGCCCTTCCCTCTTGGGCCGCGAAGGGCTCCTTCACCCCCTTGCTGTGACACAAGAAAGGCCCTGCCCAACCCTTCTCACCTCGAAAAGGACGCCACGGAACCCATTGCGACTCCAGAGGAGCCCCGTTTGGCACTGGTAAGCTCCAAATGATGGGGTCTTTTCCTGCTCCTTAGGGAAATGTCTCCTGGGGCTTCGCTCACATCCCAAGAGTAGGTGCTCACACCAGGAAAGTCGGCAGGAGCATCAAGGGTTGGGCCACCATTCTCCAAGACCCCCAAAGGCCTTGTCACCTGCAGATGACCCTGACTGCCCTGAACTGCTGCGATTGTTACCCCCAGGCTCGACGCCCGAAACAATGGCACGTGTGACAGCCCTGGGGAGGACTCGAGGGCAAGCCACAGATCCCTGTGTCCGCTCGACATCGAGCCTGACACTGCTGCTGCTGCAGCTGCTCAGGCCAGGAGCCGTGCACGTGTCCAGGAGGGACGAGACCTGTCTCCTCTGTGGGGGACTCAGGCTACCCCACGACCTAAGTCAGGACGGTGGAGGCAAGCTCAGGCTCCGGCCTCAGCACAAGGCGAGGACTGAGCACCCACAGGCGATTTCGGAGGAATCCCCAGAGGCGCCTGGCACCTTGCACGGGGACTGGCCTCTCTTGAGGCCACAGGGGCGGGTCAATGGGCTACCCTTCGTGAGTCTAGAAACCCGCCGCAACTCGAGAAAATCCAGAGGCTTCTCCCTTGCCAGCGGGCTGAGGCCCTGGTCCGCTGCGGCGTCACGTGGGAAATCACCCCTTTCCTCTTGTACCTCAAAGGGCTCCTTCACCTCCTTGCTGTGACACAAGAAAGGCCCTGCCAAATCCTTCTCACCTCGAGAGGGATGCCACGGTTCCCATTGCGACTCCAGAGGAGCCCCGTTTGGACCGGGTAAGCTCCAGATGTTGGGGCCTTTTCTTACTCCTTAGGGAAAGGTCTCCTCGGACTTCCCTCGCATCCCAAGAGGAGGTGCTCACACCAGTAAAGTCGGCAGGAGCATCAAGGGTTGGGCCACCATTCCCCAAGAAGCCCAAAGGCCTTGTCCCTTACAGATGACCCTGACTGCCCTGCACTGCTGCGACTGTCACCTCGAGGCTCGACAACCGACACATTGGCAAGTGTGACAGCCCTGGGAAGGATCTCGAGGGAAAGCCACAGATTCCTGTGTCCGCTCGACATGGAGGCTGACACTGCTTCTGCTGCATCTGCTCAGGCCAAGAGCCGTGCACGTGTCCAGGCAAGACGAGACCTGTCTCCTCTGTTTGGGACTCAGGTTACCCCAAGACCTAAGTCAGGACGGTTGAGGAAAGCTCAGGCCCCGGTCTCAGCACAAGGCGAGGACTGAGCACCCAGAGACGATTGGGGAGGAATCCCCAGAGGCGCCTGGCACCTGGCACGGAGACTGGCCTCTCCTGAGGCCTCAGGGGCGGGTCCTTGGCTCCCCGTCGTAAGACGAGAAACCCCGCCGCAACTCGAGAAAAACCAGTAGCTTCACCCTTGCCAGCGGGCTGAGGCCCTGGTCCGCTGTGGAGTCACGTGGGAAATCACCCCTTCCCTCTTGGACCTCAAAGGGCTCCTTCACCCACTTGCTGTGACCGAAGGAAGGCCCTGCTCAACCCTTCTCACCTCGAGAGGGAGGCCACGGGACCCATTGCGAATCCAGAGGAGCCTCGTTTGGCCCTGGTAAGCTCCAGATGATGGGGCCTTTTCCTGCTCCTTAGGGAAATGTCTCCTGGGGCTTCGCTCGCATCCCAAGAGGAGGTGCTCACACCAGTAAAGTCGGCAGGAGCATCAAGGGTTGGGCCACCATTCCCCAAGAAGCCCAAAGGCCTTGTCCCTTACAGATGACCCTGACTGCCCTGCACTGCTGCGACTGTCACCTCGAGGCTCGACAACCGACACATTGGCAAGTGTGACAGCCCTGGGAAGGATCTCGAGGGAAAGCCACAGATTCCTGTGTCCGCTCGACATGGAGGCTGACACTGCTTCTGCTGCATCTGCTCAGGCCAAGAGCCGTGCACGTGTCCAGGCAAGACGAGACCTGTCTCCTCTGTTTGGGACTCAGGTTACCCCAAGACCTAAGTCAGGACGGTTGAGGAAAGCTCAGGCCCCGGTCTCAGCACAAGGCGAGGACTGAGCACCCAGAGACGATTGGGGAGGAATCCCCAGAGGCGCCTGGCACCTGGCACGGAGACTGGCCTCTCCTGAGGCCTCAGGGGCGGGTCCTTGGCTCCCCGTCGTAAGACGAGAAACCCCGCCGCAACTCGAGAAAAACCAGTAGCTTCACCCTTGCCAGCGGGCTGAGGCCCTGGTCCGCTGTGGAGTCACGTGGGAAATCACCCCTTCCCTCTTGGACCTCAAAGGGCTCCTTCACCCACTTGCTGTGACCGAAGGAAGGCCCTGCTCAACCCTTCTCACCTCGAGAGGGAGGCCACGGGACCCATTGCGAATCCAGAGGAGCCTCGTTTGGCCCTGGTAAGCTCCAGATGATGGGGCCTTTTCCTGCTCCTTAGGGAAATGTCTCCTGGGGCTTCGCTCGCATCCCAAGAGGAGGTGCTCACACCAGGAAAGTTGGCAGGAGCTTTAAGGGTTGGGCCACCATTCCCCAAGTCCCCCAGTGGCTTTGTCCCCTGCAGATGATCCTGACTGCCCTGCACTGCTGAGACTTTCACACCGAGGCTCGACACCCCACACACTGGCACGTGTGACAGCCCTGGGGAGGACGTCGAGGGCAAGCCACAAATCCCTGTGTCCCATCGACAGGGGGACTGACACTCCTGCTGCTGCAGCTGCTCAGGCCAGGATCCGTGCACGTGTCCAGGCGATACGCGACCTGTCTTCTCTGTGTGGGACTCAGGCTACCCCAAGACCTAAGTCAGGACGGTGGAGGAAAGCTCAGGCTCCGGAATCAGCACAAGGCGAGGACTGAGCACCCAGAGACGATTTGGGAGGAATCCCTAGATGCGCCTGGCACCTGGCACGGAGATTGGCCTCTCCTGAGGCCACAGGGGCGTGTCCATATGCTCTCGGTCGTAATTCAAGAAACTTTGCAGCAACTCGAGAAAAACCAGAAGCTTCTCCCTTGCCAGCGGGCTGAGGCCCTGGTCCGCAGCGGCGTCACGAGGGAAATCACCCCTTCCCTCTTGGACCTCGAAGGGCTCCTTCATCCCCTTGCTGTGACCCAATAAAGGCTCTTCCCAACAGTTCTCACCTCGAGAGGGACGCCACGGGACCCATTGAGACTCCAGATGAACCCCGTTTGGCCCTGGGAAGCTCCAGATGATGGTGTCGTTTCCTGCTCCTTAAGGAATGGTCTCCTGGGACTTCCCTCGCATCCCAAGAGGAGGTGCAAACACCAGGAAAGTCGGCAGGAGCATCAAAGTTTGGGCCATCATTCCCCAAGACCCCCAAAGGCCTTGTCCCCTGCACATGACCCTGAATGCTCTGCACTGTTGCGACTGTCACCCAGAGGTTCGAAGCCCGACACTCTGGCGCGTGTGACAGCCCTGGGGAGGACCTCGAGGGCAAGTCACAGATCCCTGTGTCCGCTTGACATGGATCCTGACACTGCTGCTTCTGCAGCTGCTCAGGCCAGGAGGGGAGCACGTGTCCAGGCGAGAAGCGACCTGTCTCCTCTGTGAGGGAATCAAGATACCCCAAGATTTAAATCATGACGGTGGAGGAAAGCTCAGGCTAAGGCCTCAGCACAAGGCGAGGACTGAGCACCCAGATACGATTGGGGAGGAATCCCCATAGGGGCCTGGCAACTGGCATGAAGACTGGCCTCCCCTGGGGCCACAGGGGCGGGTCCATGGGCTCCCCGGCGTAAGTCGAGAAACCCCGCCGCAACTCGAGAAAAACCAGAAGCTTCTCCCTTGCCAGCGGGCTGAGGCCCTGGTTCGCTGCGGCGTCACGAGGGAAATCAGCCCTTCCCTCTTGGACCGCGAAGGGCTCCTTCACCCCCTTGCTGTGACCCAAGAATGGCCCTGACCAACCATTCTCACCTCGAAAAGGACGCCACCGAACCCATTGCGACTCCAGAGGCGCCCCGTTTGGCACTGGTAAGCTCCAAATGATGGGGCCTTTTCCTGCTCCTTACGGAAAGGTATCCTGGGGCTTCCCTCGCATACCAAGAGGAGGTGCTCACACCAGGAAAGTCGGCAGGAGCATCAAGGTTTAGGCCCCCATTCCCCAAGACCTCCAAAGTACTTGTCCCCTACAGACGACCCTGACTGCCCTGCACTGCTGCGACTGTCACCCCGAGGCTCGACACCCGACACACTGGCACATGTGACAGCCCTGGGGAGGACCTCGAGGGCAAGCCACAGATCCCTGTGTCCGCTTGACATGGACCCTGACACTGCTGCTGCTGCAGTTGCTCAGGCCAGGAGCCGTGCACGTGTCCAGGCGAGACGAGACGTGTCTCCTCTGTGGGGGAGTCAGGCTACCCAAGACCTATGTCAGGACGGTGGAGGAAAGCTGAGGCTCCGGCCTCATCACAAGGCGAGGAATGAGCACCTAGAGACGATTGGGGAGCAATCCCCAGAGGCGCCAGCCACCTGGCACGGAGACTGGCCTCTCCAGTGGCCACAGGGGCGGGTCCATGGGCTCTCCGTCGTAAATCGAGAAACCCCGCCGCAACTCGAGAAAAACCAGAAGCTTCTCCCTTCCCAGCGGGCTGAGGCTCTGGTCCGCTGCGGCGTCACGAGGGAAATCACCCCTTTCCTCTTGGACCTCGAAGGGCTCCTTCACCCCCTTGCTGTGACCCAATAAAGGCCCTGCCCAACCCTTCTCACGTCGAGAGGGACGCTACGGGACCCATTGGGATTTCAGAGGAGCCCCGTTTAGCCCTGGTAAGCTCCAGAAAAAGAGGCCTTTCCCTGCTCCTTAGGGAAAGGTCTCCTGGGGCTTCCGTCCCAACCCAAGAGGAGGTGCTCACACCAGGAAAGTCGGCAGGAGCATCAAGGTTTGGGCCACCATTCCCCAAGAACCCCAAAGGACTTGTCGCCTGCAGATGACCCTGACTGCCCTGCAGTGCTGGGACTGTTAACCCGAAGCTCGACGCCCGAAACACTGGCACGTGTGACAGCCCTGGGGAAGACATCGAGGGCAAGCCACATATCGCTGTGTCTGCTCGACATGGAGCCTGACACTGCTGCTGCTTCAGCTGCTCAGGCCAGGAGCCGTTCACGTGTCCAGGAGAGACGACACGTGTCTCCTCTGTGGGGGACTCAGGCTACCCCAAGACCTAAGTCAGGACGGTGGAGGAAAGCTCAGGCACCGGCCTCAGCACAAGGCGAGGACTGAGCACCCAGAGACGATTGGGGAGGAATCCCCAGAATCGCCTGGCACCTGGCACGGAGACTGGCCTCTCCTGAGGCCACAGGTGCGGGTCCATGGACTCCCCGTCATAAGTCAAGAAACCCTCCGCAACTCGAGAAAAACCAGAAGTTTCTCCATTGCAAGGGGGCTGAGGCCATGGTCCACTGCGGAGTCACGAGGGAAATCACCCCTTCCCACTTGGACCACGAAGGGCTCCTTCACACCCTTGCTGTGACCCAAGAAAGGCCCTGCCCAACTGTTCTCACCTCGAGAGGGACGCCACGGGTCCCATTGGAATTCCAGAGGAGCCCCGTTTGGCCTTGGTAAGCTCCAGAAAATGCGGCCTTTTCCTGCTCCTTAGGGAAAGGTCTCCTGGGGCTTCCCTCGCATCCCAGTAGGAGGTGCTCACAACAGGAAAGTCGGCAGGAGCATCAAGGTTTGGTCCACCATTCCCCAAGTTCCCCAAATGCCTTGTCGCCTGCAGATGACCCTGACTGCCCTGCACTGCTGAGACTGTCACACCGAGGCTCGACGCCCGACACACTGGCACGTGTGACCGCCCTGGGGAGGACCTCGAGGGCAAGCCACAGATCCCTGTGTCCGCTCGACATGGAGCCTGACACTGCTGCTGCTGCAGCTGCTCACGCCAGGAGCAGGGAACGTGTCCAGGCGAGACGAGACCTGTCTCCTCTGTGGGGGACTCAGGCTACTAAAAGACATACGTCAGGACGGTGGAGGAAAGCTCAGGCTCCGGCCTCAGCACAAGGCGTGGACTGAGCTCCCAGAGACGATTGGGGAGGAATCCACAGAGGCGCCTGTCACCTGGCACGTAGAATGGCCTCCCCTGAGGCCACAGGGGCGGGTCCATGGGCTCCCCGTCGTAAGTCGAGAAACCCCGCCGCAACTCGAGAAAAACCAGAAGCTTCACGCTTCCCAGCGGGCTGAGGCTCTGGTCCGCTGCGGCGTCACGAGGGAAATCACCCCTTCCGCCTTGGACCTCGAAGGGCTCCTTAACCCCCTTGCTGTGACACAAGACAGGCCCTGCCCAACCCTTCTCACCTCTAGAGGGACGCCAGGGGACCCATTGCGACTCCTGAGGAGCCCCGTTTGAACCTGGTAAGCTCCAGATGATGGGGCCTTTTCCTGCTCCTTAGGGAAAGGTCTCCTGGGGAATCCCTCGCATCCCAAGAGGACGTGCTCACACCATGAATGTCGGCAGGAGCATCAAGGGGTGGGCCACCATTCCCCAAGACCCGCAAAGGCCTTGTCCCCTGCAGATGACCCTGACTGCCTTTCACTGATGCGACTGTCACCCCGAGGCTCGACGTCCGACACACTGGCACCTTTGACAGCCCTGGGGAAGACCTTGAGGGCAAGCCACAGATCGCTGTGTCCAATCGACATGGAGCCTGACACTGCTACTGCTGCAGCTGCTCAGGCCAGTAACCGTGCACGTGTCCAGGCGAGACGAGACCTGTCCCCTCTCTTGGGGACTCAGGCTACCCCAAGACGTAAGTGAGGACGGTGGAGGAAAGCTCAGGTTCAGGACTGAGCACCCACAGACGATTGGGGAGGAATCCCCAGAGGCGCCTGGCACCTGGCACGAAGACTGGCCTCCCCTGAGGCCACAGGGGCGCGTCCATGGGCTCCCAGTCGTAAGTCGAGAAACCCCGCCGAAACTCGAGAAAAAACAGAAGCTTCTCCCTTCCCAGCGGGCTGAGGCTCTGGTCCGCTGTGGCGTCACGAGAGAAATCACCCCTTTCCTCTTGGACCTCGAAGGGCTCCTTCACCCCCTTTCTGTGAACCAAGAAATGCCCTGCCCAACACTTCTAACCCCGACAGGGACGCCATGGGACCCATTGCGACTCCCGAGGAGCCCTGTTTGGCCCTGGGAAGCTCCAGATGATGGGGCCTTTTCCTGCTCCTTAGGGAAATGTCTCCTGCGGCTTCTCTCGCATCACAAGAGGAGGTGCTCACANACGAGATCTGTCTCCTCTGTGGGGGACTCAGGCTACCCCAAGACCTAAGTCAGGACGGTGGAGGAAAGCTCAGGCTCCGGCTTCAGCACAAGGGGAGGACTGAGCACCCAGAGACGATTGGGGAGGAATCCCCAGAGGCGCCTGGCACCTGGCACGGAGACTGGCCTCTCCTGAGGCCACAGGGTCGGCTTCATGGGCTCCCCGTCGTGAGTCTAGAAACCCGCCGCAACTCGAGAAAATCCAGAGGCTTCTCCCTTGCCAGCGGTCTTAGGCCCTTGTCCACTGCGGCGTCACGAGGGAAATCACCTCTTCCTTCTTGTTCCTCGAAGGGCTCTTTCACCCCATTGCTGTGACCCAAGGAAGACCCTGCCCAACACTTCTCACCTGGGGAGGGACGCCACGGGACCCATTTCGACTCCAGAGGAGCCCCGTTTGGCCCTGGTAAGCTCCAGATGATGGGGCCATTTCCTGCTCCTTAGGGAAAGGTCTCCTGGGGATTCCCTCGCATCCCAAGAGTAGGTGCTGCCTCCAGGAATGTCGGCAGGAGCATCAAGCGTTGGGCCACCATTCCCCAAGATCCCCAAAGGCCATGTCCCCTGCAGATGACCCTGACTGCCCTGCACTGCTGCGACTCTCACCCCGAGGCTCGACGCCCGACACACTGGCACGTGTGACAGCTCTGGGGAGGACCTCGAGGGCAAGCCACAGATTCCTGTGTCCGCTCGACATGGAGGCTGACACTGCTGCTGCTGCATCTGCTCAGGCCAAGAGCCGTGCACGTGTCCAGGCGAGACGAGACCTGTCTCCTCTGTGGGGTACTCAGGTTACCCCAAGACCTAAGTCAGGACGGTTGAGGAAAGCTCAGGCCCCGGTCTCAGCACAAGACGAGGACTGAGCACCCAAAGACGATTGGGGAGGAATCCCCAGAGGCGCCTGGCACCTGGCACGGAGACTGGCCTCTCCTGAGGCCTCAGGGGCGGGTTCTTGGCTCCCCGTCGTAAGACGAGAAACCCCGCCGCAACTCGAGAAAAACCAGTAGCTACACCCTTGCCAGCGGGCTGAGGCCCTGGTCCGCTGCGGAGTCAAGTGGGAAATCACCCCTTCCCTCTTGGACTTCGAAGGGCTCCTTCACCCACTTGCTGTGACCGAAGAAAGGCCCTGCTCAACCCTTCTCACCTCGAGAGGGACGCCACGGGACCCATTGCGAATCCAGAGGAGCCCCTTTTGGCCCTGGTAAGCTCCAGATGATGGGGCCTTTTCCTGCTCCTTAGGGAAATGTCTCCTGGGGCTTCCCTCGCATCCCAAGAGGAGGTGCTCACACCAGAAAAGTCGGCAGGAGCATCAAGGGTTGAACCACCATTCCCCAAGACCCCCAAAGGCCTTTTCCCCTACAGATGACCCTGACTGTCCAACACTGATGCGACTGTCACCCCGAGGCTCGACGCCTGACACACTGGCACGTGTGACAGCCCTGGGGAGAACCTCGATGGCAAGCCGCAGATCGCTGTGTCCGCTCGACATAGAGCCTGACACTGCTGCTGTTGCAGCTGCTCATGCCAGGGTCCGTGCACGTGTCCGGGTGAGACGAAACCTGTCTCCTCTGTGGGGGACTCAGGGTACCAAAAGTCCTACGTCAGGACGGTGGAGGAAAGCTCAGGCTCCGGCCTCAGCACAAGGCGAGGACTGAGCACCCAGAGACGATTGGGGAGGAATCCCCAGAGGCGCCTGCAACCTAGCACGGAGACTGGCCTCTCCTGAGGCCACAGGGGCGGGTCAATGGGCTCCCCGTCGTAAGTCGAGAAACCCCGCCGCAACTCGAGAAAAACCAGAAGCTTCTCCATTGCCAGCCGGCTGAGGCCCTGGTCCGCTGCGCCGTCACGAGGGAAATCACCCCTTCCCTCTTGGACCTCGTAGGGCTCCTTGACCCCCTTGCTGTGACCCAAGAAAGGCCCTGCCCAACACTTCTCACCTCGAGAGGGACGCCACGGGCACCTTTGCGACTCCAGAGGAGCCCCATTTGGCCCTGGGAAACTCCAGATAATGGGGCCTTTTCCTGCTCCTTAGGGAAAGGTCTCCTGGGGCTTCCCTCGCATCCCAAGAGGAGGTGCTCACACCAGAAAAGTCGGCAGGAGCATCAAGGGTTGAACCACCATTCCCCAAGACCCCCAAAGGCCTTTTCCCCTACAGATGACCCTGACTGTCCAACACTGATGCGACTGTCACCCCGAGGCTCGACGCCTGACACACTGGCACGTGTGACAGCCCTGGGGAGAACCTCGATGGCAAGCCGCAGATCGCTGTGTCCGCTCGACATAGAGCCTGACACTGCTGCTGTTGCAGCTGCTCATGCCAGGGTCCGTGCACGTGTCCGGGTGAGACGAAACCTGTCTCCTCTGTGGGGGACTCAGGGTACCAAAAGTCCTACGTCAGGACGGTGGAGGAAAGCTCAGGCTCCGGCCTCAGCACAAGGCGAGGACTGAGCACCCAGAGACGATTGGGGAGGAATCCCCAGAGGCGCCTGCAACCTAGCACGGAGACTGGCCTCTCCTGAGGCCACAGGGGCGGGTCAATGGGCTCCCCGTCGTAAGTCGAGAAACCCCGCCGCAACTCGAGAAAAACCAGAAGCTTCTCCATTGCCAGCCGGCTGAGGCCCTGGTCCGCTGCGCCGTCACGAGGGAAATCACCCCTTCCCTCTTGGACCTCGTAGGGCTCCTTGACCCCCTTGCTGTGACCCAAGAAAGGCCCTGCCCAACACTTCTCACCTCGAGAGGGACGCCACGGGCACCTTTGCGACTCCAGAGGAGCCCCATTTGGCCCTGGGGAACTCCAGATAATGGGGCCTTTTCCTGCTCCTTAGGGAAAGGTCTCCTGGGGATTCCCTCGCATCCCAAGAGGAGGTGCTCACACCAGGAAAGTCGGGAGGAGCATCAAAGTTTGGGCCACCATTCCCCAAGACCCCCAAAGGCCTTGTCCCCTACAGATGACCCTGACTGCCCTGCACTGATGCGACTGTCACCCTGAGGCTCGACGCTCGACACACTGGCACGTGTGACAGCCCTGGGGAGGACCTCGAGGGCAAGCCTCAGATCCCTGTGTCCACTCGACATGGAGCCTGACACTACTGCTTCTGCAGCTTCTCAGGCCAGGATCCGTGCACGTGTCCAGGCGAGATGAGACCTGTCTCCTCTGTGGGGGACTCAGGCTACGAAAAGTCCTACGTCAGGACGGTGGAGGAAAGATCAGGCTCCGGCCTCAGAACAAGGCGAGGACTGAGAACCCAGAGTCGATTGGGGAGGAATCCCCAGAGGCGCCTGGCACCTGGCACGGAGACTGGCCTCCCCTGAGGCCACAGGGGCGGGTCCATGGGCTCCCCATCGTAAGTCGAGAAACCCCGTCCCAACTCGAGAAAAACCAGAAGCTTCTCCCTTGTCAGCGGGCTGAGGCCCAGGTCCGTTGCGGCGTCACGAGGAAAATCACCCCTTCCCTCTTGTACATCGAAGGGCTCATTCTCCCCCTTGATGTGACCCAAGAAAGGCCCTGCCCAACCCTTCTCACCCCGCGAGGGACGCCAAGGGACCCATTGCGACTCCAGAGGGGCCCCGTTTGGGCCTGGGAAGCTCCAGATAATGGGCCTTTCCCTGCTCCTTAGGGAAAGGTCTCCTTGGGCTTCCCTCGCATCCCAAGTGGAGGTGCTCACACCAGGAAAGTCGGGAGAGGCATCAAGGATTGAGCCACCATTCCCCAAGATCCCCAAATTCCTTGTACCCTGCAGATGACCCTGACTGCCCTGCACTGCTGCGACTGTCACTCCGAGGCTCGATGCCCGACACACTGGCACGTGTGACAGCCCTGGGGAGGACCTCGAGGGCAAGCCACTGATCCCTGTGTCCGCTCGACATGGAGCCTGACACTGCTGCTGCTGCAGCTGCTCATGCCAGGATCCGTGCACGTGTCCAGGTGAGACGAAACCTGTTTCCTCTGTGGGTGACTCAGGCTACCCCAAGACCTAAGTAAGGACGGTGGAGGAAAGCTCAGTCTCCGGACTCAGCA
>SJYG01001824.1:20577-39346 GCA_006410535.1 Litocranius walleri
GACTCCAGAGGAGCCCCGTTTGGCCCTGGTAATCTCCAGATGATGGGGCTTTTTCCTGCTCCTTAGGGAAAGGTCTCCTGGGGCTTCCCTCGCATCCCAGGAGGAGGTGCTCACACCAGGAAAGTCGGCAGGAACATCAAGGTTTGGTCCACCATTCCCCAAGTTCCCCAAAGGCCTTGTCGCCTGCAGATGACCGTGACTGCCCTGCACTCCTGCGACTGTCACACCGTGGCTCGACGCCCGACACACTGGCATGGGTGTCAGCACTGGGGAGGACCTCGAGGGCAAGCCACAGATCACTGTACCGCTCGACATGGAGCCTGACATTGGTGCTCCTGCGGCTACTCACGCCTGGAGCCGTGCACGTGTCAAGGCGAGACGAAACCAGTCTCCTCTGTGGGGGACTCAGGCTACCCCAAGACCTAAGTCAGGATGGTGGAGGAAAGCTCAGTCTCCGGCCTCAGCAAAAAGCGAGGACTGAGCACCCAGATACAATAGGGGACGAATCCCCAGAGGCGCCTGTCAACGGGCACGGAGACTGGCCTCTCTTGAGGCCGCAGAGGCGGGTCCATGGGCTCCCCGTCGTAAGTCAAGAAGCCGGCCCGCAACTGGAGAAAAACCAGAAGCTTCTCCATTCCCAGCGGGCTGAGGCCCTGGTCCGCTGCGGCGTCACGAGGGAAATCACCCCTTCCCTCTTGGACCTCGAAGAGCTCCTTCACCCCCTTGCTGTGACCCAAGAAAGGCTCTGCCGAAAACTTCTCACCACGAGACGGACGCAACGGGACCCATTGCTACTCCAGATTAGCCCCGTTTGGCCCTGGGAAGCTCCAGATTATGGGGCCTTTTACTGCTGCTTCGGGAAAGGTCTCCTTGGGTTTCCCTTCCATCCCAAGAGGAGGTGCTCACACCACGAAAGTCGGCAATAGCATCAAGGGTTGGGCCATCATTCCCCAAGACCCCCAAAGTCTTTGTCCCATGCAGATGATCCTGACTGCCCTGCAATGCTGCAACTGTCACACCGAGGCTCGACGCCCGACACACTGGCACGTGTGACAGCCCTGAGGAGAACCTCGAGGGCAAGCCACAGATCCCTGTGTCCGCTCGACATGGAGCCTGACACTGCTGCTGCTGCAGCTGCTCAGGCCAGGAGCCGTGCACGTGTCCATGTGAGACGAGACCTGTCTCCTTTGTGGGGGACTCAGGCTACCCCAAGACCTAAGTCAGGACGGTGGAGGAAAGCTCAGGCTCCGGCCTCAGCACAAGGCGAGGACTGAGCATCCAGAGACGATTGGAGAGGAATCCCCAGAGGCGCCTGGCACCTTGACGGAGACTGGACGCTCTTGAGGCCACAGGGGCGGGTCCATGGGCTCCCCGTCGTAAGTAGAGAAACCCCGCCGCAACTCGAGAAAATTAGAAGTTTCTCCGTTGCCAACGGGCTGAGGCCCTGGTCCGCTGCTGGGACACGAGGGAAATCACCCCTTACCTCTTGGACCTCGAAAGGCTCCTTCACCCCCTTGCTGTGAACCAAGAAAGGCCCTGCCCAAACCTTCTCACCTCGAGAGGGACGCCACTGGACCCATTGCGACTCCAGAGGAGCCCCGTTTGGCTCTGGGAAGCTCCAGATGATGAGACCTTTTCCTGCTTCTTAGGGAAATGTCTCCTGGGGCTTCCCTCGCATCCCAAGAGGAGGTGCTCACACCATGAAAGTAGGCAGGAGCATCAAGGTTGGGCCACCATCCCGCAAGGCCCCCAATGGCCTTGTCCCCTGCAGATGACCCTGACTGCCTTGCACTTCTGCGACTGTCACCCCGAGGCTCGAAGCCCGACACACTGGCACGTGTGACAGCCCTGGGGAGGACCTCGAGGGCAAGCCACAGATGCCTGTGTCCGCTCGACATGGAGCCTGACAATGCTGCTGCTGCAGCTGCTCAGGCCAGGAGCCGTGCCCGTGTCCAGGCGAGACGAGACCTGTCTCCGCTGTGGGGGATTCAGGGTACCCAAGGACTAAGTCAGCAAGGTGGAGGAAAGCTCAGGCTCCGGCCTCAGCACAAGGCGACGACTGAGCACCCAGAGACGACTGGGGAGGAATCCCCAGAGGCGCCTGGCACCTGGCACGGAGACTGGCCTCTCCTGAGGCCACAGGGGCGAGTCCATGGGCTCCCCGTCGTAAGTCGAGAAACCCCGCCGCAACTCGAGAAAAACCAGTAGCTTCTCCCTTGCCAGCGGGCTGAGGCCATGGTCCGCTGCGGCGTCACGAGGTAAATCACCCCTTCTCTCTTCGACCTCGAAGGGCTCCTTCACCCCCTTGCTGTGATCCAAGAAAGGCCCTGCCGAGACCTTCTCACCTCGAGAGGGACGCTTCGGGACTCATTGCGACTCCAGAGGAGCCCCGTTTGGCACTGGAAAGCTCCAGATGAAGGTGCCTTTTCCTGCTCCTTAGGGAAAGGTCTCCTGGGGCTTCCCTCGCATCCCAGGAGGAGGTGCTCACACCAGGAAAGTCGGCAGGAACATCAAGGTTTGGTCCACCATTCCCCAAGTTCCCCAAAGGCCTTGTCGCCTGCAGATGACCGTGACTGCCCTGCACTCCTGCGACTGTCACACCGTGGCTCGACGCCCGACACACTGGCATGGGTGTCAGCACTGGGGAGGACCTCGAGGGCAAGCCACAGATCACTGTACCGCTCGACATGGAGCCTGACATTGGTGCTCCTGCGGCTACTCACGCCTGGAGCCGTGCACGTGTCAAGGCGAGACGAAACCAGTCTCCTCTGTGGGGGACTCAGGCTACCCCAAGACCTAAGTCAGGATGGTGGAGGAAAGCTCAGTCTCCGGCCTCAGCAAAAAGCGAGGACTGAGCACCCAGATACAATAGGGGACGAATCCCCAGAGGCGCCTGTCAACGGGCACGGAGACTGGCCTCTCTTGAGGCCGCAGAGGCGGGTCCATGGGCTCCCCGTCGTAAGTCAAGAAGCCGGCCCGCAACTGGAGAAAAACCAGAAGCTTCTCCATTCCCAGCGGGCTGAGGCCCTGGTCCGCTGCGGCGTCACGAGGGAAATCACCCCTTCCCTCTTGGACCTCGAAGAGCTCCTTCACCCCCTTGCTGTGACCCAAGAAAGGCTCTGCCGAAAACTTCTCACCACGAGACGGACGCAACGGGACCCATTGCTACTCCAGATTAGCCCCGTTTGGCCCTGGGAAGCTCCAGATTATGGGGCCTTTTACTGCTGCTTCGGGAAAGGTCTCCTTGGGTTTCCCTTCCATCCCAAGAGGAGGTGCTCACACCACGAAAGTCGGCAATAGCATCAAGGGTTGGGCCATCATTCCCCAAGACCCCCAAAGTCTTTGTCCCATGCAGATGATCCTGACTGCCCTGCAATGCTGCAACTGTCACACCGAGGCTCGACGCCCGACACACTGGCACGTGTGACAGCCCTGAGGAGAACCTCGAGGGCAAGCCACAGATCCCTGTGTCCGCTCGACATGGAGCCTGACACTGCTGCTGCTGCAGCTGCTCAGGCCAGGAGCCGTGCACGTGTCCATGTGAGACGAGACCTGTCTCCTTTGTGGGGGACTCAGGCTACCCCAAGACCTAAGTCAGGACGGTGGAGGAAAGCTCAGGCTCCGGCCTCAGCACAAGGCGAGGACTGAGCATCCAGAGACGATTGGAGAGGAATCCCCAGAGGCGCCTGGCACCTTGACGGAGACTGGACGCTCTTGAGGCCACAGGGGCGGGTCCATGGGCTCCCCGTCGTAAGTAGAGAAACCCCGCCGCAACTCGAGAAAATTAGAAGTTTCTCCGTTGCCAACGGGCTGAGGCCCTGGTCCGCTGCTGGGACACGAGGGAAATCACCCCTTACCTCTTGGACCTCGAAAGGCTCCTTCACCCCCTTGCTGTGAACCAAGAAAGGCCCTGCCCAAACCTTCTCACCACGAGACGGACGCCCAGGGACCCATTGTGACTCCCGAGGAGCCCCGTTTGACTCTGGTAATATCCAGATGTTGGGGCGTTTTCCTGATCCTTAGGGAAAGGTCTCCTGGGGCTTCCCTCGCATCCCAAGAGGAGGAGCTCACACCAGGAACGTCAGCAGGAGCATCAAGGGTTGGGCCACCATTCCCTAAGACCCCCAAAGGCCTTGTCCCCTACAGATGACCCTGACTGCCCTGCACTAATGCGACTGTCACCAACTGCTGCGACTGTCACACCGAGGCTCGAAGCCCGACACACTGGCACGTGTGACTGCCCTGGGGAGGACCTCGAGGGCAAGCCACAGATCCCTGTGTCCACTCGACATGGAGCCTGACACTGCTGCTGCTGCAGCTGCTCACGACAGGATCCGTGAACGTGTCCAGGCGAGACGAGACCTGTCTCCTCTGTGGGGGACTCAGGCTACGCCAAGGCCTAAGTCAGGACGGTGTAAGAAAGTCAGGCTCCGGCCTCAGCACAAGGCGAGGACTGAGCACCCAGAGACGATTGGGGGGGAATCCCCAGAGGCGCGTGGCACCTGGCACAGAGAATGGCCACTAATGAGGCCACAGGGGCGGGTCCATGGGCTCCACGTCTTAAGTCGAGAAACCCCGCCGCAACTCGAGGAAAACCAGAAGCTTGTCCCTTGCCAGCGGGCTGAGGCCCTGGTCCGCTGCGGCATCACGAGGGTAATCACCCCTTCCTCTTGGACCTCGAAGAGCTCCTTCACCCCCTTGCTGTGACCCAAGAAAGGCCCTGCTCAACCCTTCTCACCTCGAGAGGGACGCCACGGGACCCTTTGCGACTCCAGAGGAGCCCCGTTTGGCCTTGGGAAGCTCCAGATGATGGGACCTTTTCATGCTCCTTAGGCAAAGGTCTTCTCGGGCTTCCCTCGCATTTCAAGAGGAGGTACTCACACAAGGAAAGTCAGCAGGAGCATCAAGGTTTGCGCCACCATTCCCCAAGACCCCAAAGCCTTGTCCCCCGCAGATGACCCTGACTGCCCTGCACTGCTGCGACTGTCACCCCGAGGCTCGACGCCCGACACACTGGCACGTGTGACAGCCCTGGGGAAGACCTCGAGGGCAAGCCACAGATCCCTGTGTCCGCTCCACATGGAGTCTGACACTGCTGCTGGTGCAGCTGCTCAGGCAAGGCGCCGTGCAAGTGTCTAGGCGAGACGAGAACTGTCTCCTCTGTGGGGGAATCAGGCTACCCCAAGGCCTAAGTCAGGAAGGTGGAGGAAAGCTCAGGCTCCGGCCTCAGCACAGGGCGACGACTTAGCACCCAGAGACGATTGTGGAGAAATCCCCAGAGGCGCCTGGCACCTGGCACGGAGACTGGCCTCTCTTGAGGCCACAGGGGCGGGTCCATGGGCTCCCCTTCATAAGCCGAGAAACCCTGCCGCAAATCGAGAAAAACCAGAAGCTTCTCCCTTGCCAGCGGGCTGAGGCCATGGTGCGCTGCGGCGTCACCTGGGAAATCACCCCTTCCCACTTGGACCTCGAAGGGCTCCTTCACCCCCTTGCTGTGATCCAATTAAGGCCCTGCCCAATCCTTCTCACCTCGAGAGGGACGCCACGGGACCCATTGCGACTCCAGAGGAGCCCCGTTCGGCCCTGTAAGCTCCAGATGATGGGGCCTTTTCCTGCTCCTTACGGAAAAGTCTCCTGGGGCTTCCCTCGCATCCCAAGAGAAGTTGCTCACACCAGGAAAGTCGGTAGGAGCATCGAGGGTTGGGCCACCATTCCCCAAAGCCACCAAAAGCCTTGTCCCCTGCAGATGACCATGACTGCCCTGCACTGCTGCGACTGTCACCCCGAGGTTCGAAGCCCGACACACTGGCACGTGTGACAGCCCTCGGGAGGACCTCGAGGGAGAGCCACAGATCCCTGTGTCCGCTCGACATGGAGCCTGACACTGCTGCTGGTGCAGCTGCTCAGGCAAGGAGTCGTGCAAGTGTCCATGCGAGACGAGACCTGTCTCCCCTGTGGGGGACTCAGGCTTCGCCAAGGCCTAAGTCAGGACCGTGTAAGAAAGTCAGGCTCCGGCCTCAGCACAAGGCGAAATCTGAGCACCCAGAGACGATTGGGTAGGAATCCCCAGAGGCGCCTGGCAACTTGCAAAGAGACTGGCCTCTCCTGAGACCACAGGGGCGGGTCCATGGGCTCCCCGTCGTAAGTCGAGAAACCCCGCCGCAACTCGAGAAAAACCAGAAGCTTCTCCCTTGCCAGCGGGCTGAGGCCTTGGTCCGCTGTGGTGTCAGGAGGGAAATCACCCCTTCCCTGTTGGACATCGAAGGGCTCCTTCACCCCCTTGCTTGACCCAGGAAAGGCCCTGCTCAACCCTACTCACCTCGAAAGTTACGCCACGGGACCCATTGCGACTCCAGAGGAGCCCCGTTTGGCCCTGGTAAGCTCCAGATGAAGGTGCCTTTTCCTGCTCCTTAGAGAAAGGTCTCCTGGGGCTTCCCTGGCATCCCAAGAGGAGGTGCTCACACCAGGAAAGTGCGCAGGAGCATCAAGTTTTGGGCCACCATTTCCGAAGAACCCCAAAGGCCTTGTCCCCTGCAGATGACCCAGACTGCCCTGCACTGCTGCGACTGTCACACCGAGGCTCGAAGCCCGAAACACTGGCACGTGTGACTGCCCTGGGGAGGACCTCGAGGGCAAGCCACAGGTCCCTGTGTCCGCTCCTCATGAAGCATGACACTGCTGCTGCTGCAGCTGTTCAGGCCAGGATCCGTGCACGTGTCCAGGCGAGACGAGACCTGTCTCCGCTGTGGGGGATTCAGGCTACCCAAGGACTAAGTCAGCAAGGTGGAGGAAAGCTCAGGCTCCGGCCTCAGCACAAGGCGACGACTGAGCACCCAGAGACGACTGGGGAGGAATCCCCAGAGGCGCCTGGCACCTGGCACGGAGAATGGCCTCTCCTGAGGCCACAGGGGCGAGTCCATGGGCTCCCCGTCGTAAGTCGAGAAACCCCGCTGCAACTCGAGAAAAACCAGTAGCTTCTCCCTTGCCAGCGGGCTGAGGCCTTGGTCCGCTGCGGCGTCACGAGGTAAATCACCCCTTCTCTCTTGGACCTCGAAGGGCTCCTTCACCCCCTTGCTGTGACCAAAGAAAGGCCATGCCGAGACCTTCTCACCTCGAGAGGGACGCCACGGGACCCATTGCGACACCAGAGGAGCCCCGTTTGGCACTGGTAAGCTCCAGATGAAGGTGCCTTTTCCTGCTCCTTAGGGAAAGGTCTCCTGGGGCTTCCCTCGCATCCCAAGAGGAGGTGCTCACACCAGGAAAGTCGGCAGGAGCATCAAGGGTTGGGCCACCATTCCGCAAGAGCCCCAAAGGCCTTGTCCCCTGCAGATGACCATGACTGCCCTGCACTGCTGCGACTGTCACACCGAGGCTCGAAGCCCGACACACTGGCACGTGTGACTGCCCTGTGGAGGACCTCGAGGGAAAGCCACAGATCCCTGTGTCCGCTCGACATGGAGCCTGACACTGCTGCTGCTGCTGCAGCTGCTCACGACAGGATCCGTGAACGTGTCCAGGCGAGACGAGACCTGTCTCCTCTGTGGGGGACTCAGGCTACGCCAAGGCCTAAGTCAGGACGGTGTAAGAAAGTCAGGCTCCGGCCTCAGCACAAGGCGAGGACTGAGCACCCAGAGACGATTGGGGGGGAATCCCCAGAGGCCCCTGGCACCTGGCACGGAGATTGGCCCCTCCTGAGGCCACAGGGCCGGGTCCATGGGCTCCCCGTCGTAAGTCGAGAAACCCCGCCGCAACTCGAGAAAAACCAGAAGCTTTGCCCTTGCCAGCGGGCTGAGGCCCTGGTCCGCTGCGGCGTCACGAAGGAAATCACCCCTTCCCTCTTGGACCTCGAAGGGCTCCTTCACCCCCTTGCTGTGACGCAAGAAAGGCCCTGCCCAACCCTTCTCACCTCAAGACGGACACCACGGGACCCATTGCGACTCCAATGGAGCCCCGTTTGGCCCTGGTAAGCTCCAGATGATGGGGCCTTTTCCTGCTCCTTAGGGAAAAGTCTCCTGGGGCTTCCAAGGCATCCCAAGAGGAGTTGCTCACACCAGGAAAGTTGGCAGGAGCATCGAGTGTTGGGCCACCATTCCCCAAGGCCCCCAAAAGCCTTGTCCCCTGCAGATGACCCTGACTGCCCTGCACTGCTGCGACTGTCACCCGACGCTCGACGCCCGACACACTAGCAAGTGTGAAAGACCTGGGGAGGATGTCGAGGTCAAGCCACAGATCCCTGTGTCCGCTCGACATGGAGCCTGACACTGCTGCTGCTTCAGCTGCACAGGCCAGTAGCGGTGCACGTTTCCAGGCGAGACGAGACCTGTCTCCTCTGTAGGGGACTCAGGCTAGCCCAAGACCTATGTCAGGACGGTGGAGGAAAGCTCAGGCTCTGGCCTAGTCACAATAAAAAGACTGAGCACCCAGAGACGATTGGGGGGGAATCCCCAGAGGCGCCTGGCACCTGGCACGGAGACTGGCCTCTCCTGAGGCCACAGGGGCGGGTCCATATGCTCCCCGTCGTAAGTCGAGAAACCCCGCCGCAACTCGAGAAAAACCAGAAGCTTTGCCCTTGCCAGCGGGCTGAGGCCCTGGCCCGCTGCGGCGTCACGAAGGAAATCACCCCTTCCCTCTTGGACCTCGAAGGGCTCCTTCACCCCCTTGCTGTGACGCAAGAAAGGCCCTGCCCAACCCTTCTCACCTCGACAGGGACGCCAAGGGACCCATTGCGACTCCAGAGGAGCCCCATTTGGCCCCAGAAAGCTTCAGATGATGGAGCCTTTTCCTGGTCTTTTGGAAAAGGTCTCCTGGGGCTTCCCTCCCATCCCAAGAGGAGGTGCTCACACCAGGGAAGTCGGCAGGAGCATCAAGGGTTGATCCTTCATTCCCCAAGAACCCCAAAGGCCTTGTCCACTGCAGATGACCCTGACTGCCCTGCACTGCTGCGACTGTCACCCCGAGGCTCGACGCCCGTCACACTGGCACGTGTGACAGCCCTGGGGAAGACCTCGAGGGCAAGCCACAGATCCCAGTGTCCGCTCGACATGGAGCCTGACACTGCTGCTGTTGCAGCTGCTCAGGCCAGGATCCGTGCACGTTTCCAGGCTAGACGAGACCAGTCTCCTCTGTTGGGGACTCAGGCTACCCCAAGACATAAGTCACGACGGTGGAGGAAAGCTCAGGCTCCAGACTAAGCACAAGGCGTGGGTTGAGCACCCAGAGATGATTGGGGAGGAATCCCCAGAGGCGCCTGGCACCTGGCACGGAGACTGGACTATCCTGAGGCCACAGGGGCGAGTCCATGGGCTCCCCGTCGTAAGTCGAGAAACCCCACAACAACTCCAGAAATACCAGAAGCTTCTCCCTTGCCAGCGGGCTGAGGGCCTGTACCGCTGCGGCGTCATGAGGAAAATCACCCCTTCCCCCTAGGACCTTGAAGGACTCCTTCTCCCCCTTGCTGTCACCCAAGATAGGCATTGCAAAACCCTTCTAACCTCGACAGGGACGTCACGGGACCCATTGCGACTCCAGAGGAGCCCCGTTTGGCCCTGGTAAGCTCCAGATGATGGGGACTTTTCCTGCTCCTGAGGGAAAGATCTCCTGGGACTTCCCTCGCATCCCAAGAGGAGGTGCTCACACCAGGAAAGTCGGCAGGAGTATCAAGGGTTGGGTCACCATTCCCCTAGAACCCCAAAGGCCTTGTCCCCTGCAGATGACCCTGACTGCCCTACACTGCTGCGACTGTCACACTGAGGTTCGACGCCCGACACATTGGCACGTGTGACAGCCCTGGGGAGGACCTCGAGGGCAAGCCACAGATCCCTGTGTCCGCTCGACATGGAGCCTGACACTGCTGCTGCTGCAGCTGCTCAGGCTAGGAGCCGTGAACGTGTCCAGGTGAGACGAGACCTCTCTCCTCTGTGGGGGACACAGGCTACCCCAAGACCTAAGTCAGGACGGTGGAGGAAAGCTCAGGCTCCGGCCTCAGCACAAGGCGAGGACTAAGTACCCAGAGACGATTAGGGAGGAAACCCCAGAGGCGCCTGGCATTGGCCCAGAGACTGGTCTCTCCTGAGGCCACAGGGGCGGGTCCATGGGCTCCCCGTCGTAAGTCGAGAAACCCCCCAGCAACTCGAGAAAAACCAGAAGCTTCTCCCTTGCCACCGGGCTGAGGCCCTGTTCTGCTGCGGCGTCAGGAGAGAAATCACACCTTCCCTCTTGGATCTCGAAGGGATCCTTCACCCCCTTGCTGTGACCCAAGAAAGGCCCTGCCCAACCCTTCTCTCCTCGAGAGGGACGCCACGGGACCCATTGCGACTCCATAGGAGCCCCGTTTGGCCCTGGGAAGTTCAAGTTGATGGGGCCTTTTCCTGCTCCTTAGGGAAAGGTCTCCTGGGGCTTCCCTCGAACCCAAGAGGAGGTGCTCACACCAGGAAAGTCGGCAGGAGCATCAAGGGTTGGGCCACCATTCCCGAAGACCCCAAAAGGCCTTGTCCCCTGCAGATGACCCAGACATCCTTCACCCCCTTGCTGTGACCCAAGAAAGGCCCTGCCCAACCCTTCTCTCCTCGAGAGGGACGCCACGGGACCCATTGCGACTCCATAGGAGCCCCGTTTGGCCCTGGGAAGTTCAAGTTGATGGGGCCTTTTCCTGCTCCTTAGGGAAAGGTCTCCTGGGGCTTCCCTCGAACCCAAGAGGAGGTGCTCACACCAGGAAAGTCGGCAGGAGCATCAAGGGTTGGGCCACCATTCCCGAAGACCCCAAAAGGCCTTGTCCCCTGCAGATGACCCAGACTGCCCTGCACTGCTGCGACTGTCACCCCGAGGCTCGACGCCTGACACACTGGCACGTGTGACAGCCCTGGGGAGGACCTCGAGGGCAAGCCACAGATCCCTGTGGCCGCTCTCCATGGAGCCTGGCACTGCTGCTGCTGCAGCTGCTCAGGCCAGGAGCCGTGCACGTGACGAGGCAAGAAGTGACGTATCTCCTCTGTGGGGACTCATGCTACCCCAAGTCCTAAGTAAGGATGGTGGAGGAATGCTCAGGTCCTGGCCTCAGCACAAGACGAGGACTGAGCACCCAGAGACGATTGGGGATGAATCCCCAGAGGCGTCTGTCACCTTCCACGGAGACTGTCATCTCCTGAGGCCACAGGGGCGGGTCCATGGGCTCCCCTTCGTAAGTCGAGAAACCCCGCCGCAACTCGAGAAAAATCAGAAGCTTCTCACTTGCCAGCGGGCTGAGGCCCTGGTCCGCTGCGGCGTCACGAGGCAAATCACCCCTTCCCTCTTGGACCTCGAAGTGCTCCTCCGACCACCTGCTGTGATCCAAGAGAGGACCTGCCCCACCCTTCTCACCTCGACAGGAACGCCACGGGACCCATTGAGATTCCAGAGGAGCCCCGTTTTGCCCTGGGAAGCTCCAGATGATGGGGCCTTTTCCTGCTCCTAGGGAAAGCTCTCCTGGGGCTTCCCTCGCATCCCAAGATGTGGTGCTCACACCAGGAAAGTAGGCAGGAGCATCAAGGGTGGGCCACCATTCCCCATGACCCCTAAAGTCCTTGTCCCCTGCAGATGACCCTGACTGCCCTGCACTGCTGCGACTGTCATCCCGAGGCTCGACGCCCAACACACTGGCACGTGTGACAGCCCTGGAGAGGACCTCGAGGGCATGCCACAGATCTCTGTGTACACTCGACTTGGAGCCTGACACTGCTGCTGCTTCAGCTGCTCAGGCCAGGAGCCGTGCACATGTCCAGGCGAGACGATACCTGTCTCCTCTGTGGGGGACTCAGGCTGCCCCAAGACCTAAGTCTGGACGGTGGAGGAAAGCTCAGGCTCCGGCCTCAGCACAAGGCGAGGACTGAGCACCCAGAGACGATTGGGGAGGAATCCCCAGAGGCGCCTGGCACCTGGCACGGAGACTGGACTCTACTGAGGCCACAGGGGCAGGTCCATGGGCTCCCCGTCCTAGGTCGAGAAACCCCGCCGCAACTCGAGAAATACCAGAATCTTCTCCCTTGCCAGCGGGCTGAGGGCCTGGACCGCTTCGGCGTCACGAGTTAAATCACCCCTTCTCCCTTGGACCTTGAAGGGCTCCTTCACCCCCTTGTTGAAACATAAGAAAGGTCCTGCCCAACCCTTCTCACCTCGAGAGGGACGCCACGCAACCCACTGCGAATCTAGAGGAACCCCGTTTTGCCCTGGGAAGCTCCAGATGATGGGGCTTTTTCCTGCTCCTAGGGAAAGCTCTCCTGGGGCTTCCCTCGCATCCCAAGATGTGGTGCTCACACCAGGAATGTCGGCAGGAGCATCAAGGTTTGGGCCACCATTCCCTAAGTCCCCCAGAGAGCTTTTCACCTGAAGATGACCCTGACTGCCCTGCACTGCTGCGACTGGCACCCCGGGGCTCGACGCCTGACACACTGGGACGTGTGACAGCCCTGGGGAGGACCTCGAGGGCAAGCCACAGATCCCTGTGTCCGCTCGACATGGTGCCTGACACTGCTGCTGCTGCAGTTTCTCAGGCCAGGAGCCGGGCACGTGTCCAGGGGAGACGCGACCTGTCTCCTCTGTGGGGGAATCAGGCTACCCCAGGACATAAGTCAGGACGGTGGAGGAAATCTCAGGCTCCGGCCTCAGCACAAGGGGAGGACTGAGCACACAGAGACGATTGAGGAGGTATCCCCAGAAACGCCTGGCACCTGGCACGGAGACTGGCTTCTCCAGAAAACACAGGGGGGGGGTCCATGTGCTCCCCGTCGTAAGTCGAGAAACCCCGCCGCAACTCGAGAAAAACCAGAAGATTCTCCCTTGCCAGTGGGCTGAGGCCCTGTTCCGCTGTAGCGTCAGGAGAGAAATCACCCCTTCCCTCATGGATCTCGAAGGGCTCCTTCTCCCCCTTGCTGTGACCCAAGAAAGGCCCTGCCCAACCCTTCTCTCCTCGAGAGGGACGCCACGGGACCCATTGCGACTCCATAGGAGACCCGTTTGGCCCTGGGAAGCTACAGATGATGGGGCCTTTTCCTGCTCTTAGGGAAAGCTCTCCTGGGGCGTCCCTCGCATCCGAAGAGGAGGTGCTCACACCAGGAAAGTCGGCAGGAGCATCAAGGGTTGGGCCACCATTCCCCAAGACCCCCAAAGGCCTTGTCCCCTGCAGATGACCCTGACTGCCCTGCACTGCTGCGACTGTCACTCCGAGGCTCGACGCCCGACACACTGGCACGTGTGACAGCCCTGGGGAGGACCTGAAGGGCAAGCCACAGATCCCTGTGTCCGCTCTCCATGGAGCTTGACACTGCTGCTGCTGCAGCTTCTCAGGTCAGGATCCGTGCACGGGTCCAGGCGAGACGGGACCTGTCTCCTTTGTGGGGGACACAGGGTGCCCCAACACCTAAGTCAGGACGGTTGAGGAAAGCTGAGGCTCCGGCCTCAGCACAAGGCGAGGACTGAGCACCCAGAGACGATTGGGGAGGAATCCCCAGAGGCGCCTGGCACCTGGCACGGAGACTGGATTCTCCTGAGACCAGAGGGGCGGGTTCATGGGCTCCCCGTCGTAAGTCGAGAAACCCCGCCGCAACTCGAGAAATACCAGAAGCTTCTCCCTTGCCAGCGGGCTGAGGGCCTGGACCACTGCGGCGTCACGAGGAAAATCACCCCTTCCCCCTTGGACCTTGAAGGACACCTTCTCCCCCTTGCTGTGACCCAAGATAGGCATTGCAAAATCATACTAACCTCGAGAGGAACGCCACAGGACACATTGCGACACCATAGAAGCCTCGTTTGGCCCTCTGAAGCTCCAGATGATGGGGCCTTTTCCTGCTCCTAAAGGAAATGTCACCTGGGGATTCCCTCGCATCCCAAGCGGAGGTGCTCTCACCAGGAAAGTCGGCAGTAGCATCAAGGGTTGGACCACAATTCCCCAAGAACCCCAAAGGCCTTGTCCCGTGCAGATGACCATGACTGCCCTCCACTGCTGCGGCTGTCACCCCGAGGCACGACGATAGGCATTGCAAAATCATACTAACCTCGAGAGGAACGCCACAGGACACATTGCGACACCATAGAAGCCTCGTTTGGCCCTCTGAAGCTCCAGATGATGGGGCCTTTTCCTGCTCCTAAAGGAAATGTCACCTGGGGATTCCCTCGCATCCCAAGCGGAGGTGCTCTCACCAGGAAAGTCGGCAGTAGCATCAAGGGTTGGACCACAATTCCCCAAGAACCCCAAAGGCCTTGTCCCGTGCAGATGACCATGACTGCCCTCCACTGCTGCGGCTGTCACCCCGAGGCACGACGCCCGACACAATGGCACGTGTGACATCCCTGGGGAGGACCTCGAGGGCAAGCCACAGATCCCTGTGTCCGCTCGACATGGAGCCTGACACTGCTGCTGCTGCAGCTGCTCAGGCCAGGAGCCGTGAACGTTTCCAGGCTAGACGAGACCAGTCTCCTCTGTTGGGGACTCAGGCTACCCCAAGTCATAAGTCATGACCGGGGAGGAAAGCTCAGGCTCCAGCCTAAGCAAAAGGCGAGGTCTGAGCACCCAGAGACGATTGGAGAGGAATCTCCAGAGGCACCTGGCACCTAGCACGGAGACTGGCCTCTGCTGAGGCCACAGGGGCTGGTCCATGGGCTCCCCGTCGTAAGTCGAGAAACCCCGCCAAAATTCGAGAAAAACCAGAAGCTTCTCCCTTGTCAGCGGGCTTAGGCCCTGGTGGGCTGCGGCGTCACGAGGGAAATCACCCCTTCCCTCTTGGACCTCGAACGGCTCCTTCACCCCCTTGCTGTGACCCAAGAAAGGCCCTGCCCAAACCTTCTCACCTCGACAGGGACCCCACGGGACCCATTGCGAATCCAGAGGAGCCCCGTTTGGCCCCGTTAAGNTGGGCTGCGGCGTCACGAGGGAAATCACCCCTTCCCTCTTGGACCTCGAACGGCTCCTTCACCCCCTTGCTGTGACCCAAGAAAGGCCCTGCCCAAACCTTCTCACCTCGACAGGGACCCCACGGGACCCATTGCGAATCCAGAGGAGCCCCGTTTGGCCCCGTTAAGCTCCAAATGATGGGGCCTTTTCCTGCTACTTAGGGAAAGGTCTCCTGGGTCTTCCCTGGCATCCCGAGAGGAGGTGCTCACACCAGGAAAGTCGTCAGGAGGATCAAGGGTGGCCCACCATTCCGCATGACCCCTAAAGTCCTTGTCCCCTGCAGATGACCCTGACTGCCCTGCACTGATGCGACTGTCATCCCGAGGCTCGACGCCTGACACACTGGCAACTGTGACAGCCCTGGGGAGGACCTCGAGGGCATGCCACAGATCCCTGTGTCCACTCGACTTGGAGCCTGACACTGCTGCTGCTTCAGCTGCTCTGGCCAGGAGCCGTGCACGTGTCCAGGTGAGACGAGACCTGTCTCCTCTGTGGGGGACTCAGGCTGCCCCAAGACCTAAGTCTGGACGGTGGAGGAAAGCTCAGGCTCCGGCCTCAGCACAAGGCGAGGACTGAGCACCCAGAGACGATTGGGGAGGAATCCCCAGAGGCGCCTGGCACCTGGCACGGAGACTGGACTCTCCTGAGGCCACAGGGGCAGGTCCATGGGCTCCCCGTCGTAAGTCGAGAAACCCCGCCGCAACTCGAGAAATACCAGAAGCTTCTCCCTTGCCAGCGGGCTGAGGGCCTGGACCGCTTCGGCGTCACGAGGTAAATCACCCCTTCTCCCTTGGACCTTGAAGGGCTCCTTCACCTCCTTGTTGAAACATAAGAAAGGCCTTGCCCAACCCTTCTCACCTCGAGAGGGACGCCACGGAACCCATTGCGAATCCAGAGGAGACCCGTTTTGCCCTGGGAAGCTCCAGATGATGAGGCCTTTTCCTGATACTAGGGAAAGCTCTCCTGGGGCTTCCCTCGAATCCCAAGATGTGATGCTCACACCAGGAAAGTCGGCAGAGGTATCAAAGTTTGGGCCACCATTCCCTAAGATCCCCAGAGGCCTTGTCCACTGCAGATGACCCTGACTGCCCTGCACTGCTGCGAATGTCACTCCGAGGCTCGACGCGCGACACACTGGGACGTGTGACAGCCCTGGGGAGGACCTCGAGGGCAAGCCACAGATCCCTGTGTCCGCTCGCCAAGGAGCCTGACATTACTGCTGCTGCAGCTGCTCAGGCCAGGAGCCGTGCACGGGTCCAGGCGAGACGAGACCTGTCTCCTCTGTGGGGGACTCAGGCTACACCAAGACCTAAGTCAGGACGGTGGAGGAAAGCTCATGCTCCGGCCTCAGCACAAGGCGAGGACTGAGCACCCAGAGACGATTGGGGAGGAATCCCAAGAGGCGCCTGGCACCTGGCACGGAGACTGACCTCTCCTGAGGCCTCAGGAGCGTTTCCATGGGCTACCCATTGTAAGTCGAGAAACATCGCCGCAACTCGAGAAAAACCAGATGCTTCTCCCTTGCCAGCGGGCTGAGGCCCTGGTCGGCTGCGGCATCACGATGGAATCACCCCTTCCCTCTTGGACCTCGAAGGGCTCCTTCATCCCCTTGCTGTGACGCAAGAAAGGCCCTGCCCAACCCTTCTCACCTAGACAGGGACGCCAAGGGACCCATTGCGACTCCAGAGGAGCCCCATTTGGCCCCGGAATGCTCCAGATGATGGGGCCTTTTCCTGGTCTTTAGGGAAAGGTCTCCTGGGGCTTCCCTCGAATCCCAAGAGGAGGTGCTCACACCAGGAAAGTCGACAGAAGCATCAAGGATTCGGCCAACATTTCCGAAGGTCCCCAAAGGACTTGTCCCCTGCAAATGACCCAGACTGCCCTGCACTGCTGCAAATGTCACTCCGAGGCTCGACCCCCGACACACTGGCACGTGTGACAGCCCTGGGGAGTACCTCCAGGGCTAGCCACAGTTCCCTGTGTCCGCTCGACATGGAGCCTGACACTGCTGCTGCTGCAGCTGCTCAGGCCAGTACCCGTGCACATGTCCAGGCGAGATGAGACCTGTCTCTTCTGTGGGGGACTCAGGTTACCCCAAGACCTAAGTCAGGACGGTGGAGAAAAGCTCAGTCTTCAGCCTCAGCAAAAGGCGAGGACTGAGCACCCAGAGACGATTGGGGAGGAATCCCCAGAGGCGTCTTTCACCTGGCACAGAGACTGGCCTCTCCTGAGGCCACCCGGGCAAGTCCATGTGCTCCCCTTCGTAAGTCGAGAAACCCAACCGCAACTCGATAAAAACCAGAAGCTTTTCCCTTGCCAGCGGGCTGAGGCCCTGTTCCGCTGCGGCGTCACAAGGGAAATCACCCCTTCCCTCTTGGACCTCAATGCGCTCCTTCACCCTCTTGCTGTGACCCAAGAAAGGCCCTGCCCAACACTTCTCACCTCGAGAGGGACGCCACGGGACCCATTGCGAATCGAGAGGAGCCCCGTTTGGCCCTGTTAAGCTCCAGATGATGGGGCCTATTACTGCTCCTTAGGGAAAGCTTTCCTGGGGCTGCCCTTGCATCCCAAGAGGAGGTGCTCACACCAGGAAAGTCGGCAGGAGCATCAAGGGTTGGGCCACCATTCCCCAAGAACCCCAAAGGCCTTGTCCCCTGCAGATGAAACTGACTGCCCTGCACTGCTGCGACTGTCACCCCGAGGCTCGACGCCCGACACACTGGCACGTGTGACAGCCCTGGGGAGAACCTCGAGGGCAAGCCACAGATCCCTGGGTCCGCTCGACATGGAGCCTGACACTGCTGCTGCTTCAGCTGCTCTGGCCAGGAGCCGTGCACGTGTCCAGGCGAGACGTGACCTGTCTCCACTGTGGGGGACTCAGGCTACCCCAAGACCTAAGTCAGGACGGTGGAAGATAGCTCATGCTCCGGCCTCAGCACAAGGCGAGGACTGAGCACCCAGAGACGATTGGGGAGGAATCCCCAGAGGCGTCTGTCACCTTCCACAGAGACTGCCCTTTCCTGAGGCCACAGGGACGGGTCCATAAGCTCCCCGTCGTAAATCGAGAAACCCCGCCACAACTCGAGAATAACCAGAAGCTTCTCCCTTGCCAGCGGGCTGAGGCCCTTATCCGCTGCGGCGTCAAGAGGGAAATCACCCCTTCCCTCTTGGACCTCGATGGGCTCCTTCAACCCCTTGCGATGAGCCAACAAAGGCCCTGTCCAACGCTTCTCACCTCGAGAGGGATGCCACGGTACCCATTGCGACTCCAGAGGAGCCCCGTTTTGCCCTGGTAAGCTCCAGATGATATGGCCATTTCTTGTTCCTTAGGGGAAAAACTCCTGGGGCTTCCCTCGCATCCCAAGAGGAGGTGCTCACACCAGGAAAGTCGGCAGGAATATCACGGTTTGGGCCACAATTCCCAAAGACCCCCAAAGGCCTTGTCCCCTGCAGATGACCCTGACTGCCCTGCACTGCTGCGACTGTCACACCGAGGCTCGTCGCCCGACACACTGACACGTGTGACAGCCCTGGGGAGGACCTCGAGGGCAAGCCACAGATCCCTGTGTCCGCTCGACATGGAGCCTGACACTGCTGCTGCTGCAGCTGCTCCGGCCAGGAGCCGTGCACGTGTCCAGGCGAGACGAGACCTGTCTCCTCTGTGGGGGACTCAGGCTGCCCCAAGACCTAAGACAGGACGGTGGAGGAAAGCTCAGGCTCCGGCCTCAGCACAAGGCGAGGACTAAGCACCCAGAGTCGATTGGGGAGAAATCTCCAGAGGCGCCTGGCACCTGGCACGGAGACTAGCTTCTCCTGAGGCCACAGGGGCGGGTCCATGGGCTCCCCGTC
>SJYG01001825.1:0-11220 GCA_006410535.1 Litocranius walleri
GTGACAGCCCTGTGGCACCTCGATGGCAAGCCACTGATTCCTGTGTCCGCTCGACGGGGAGCCTGACACTGCTGCTTAGGCTCGGGAGATAAGCAGCCCTGTACATCTCGACGTGAGACAAGGCCTGACTCCCCTGTGGAGGCTCCAGGGGAACCCCAAGACCCAATCAGCACAGGCGAGGAAAGCTCAGGCTCTGGCCTCAGCACCAGATGAGGACTGAGGACCTGGGGATGACTGGGAAGGAATCCCCAGATGTCCCTCGCAACTCGTATGGAAACTGGCCTCTCCTGAGGCCACAGGGGCAGGTCCCTGGTGTCCCCGTCGTAACTCCAGAAGACCCCACCGCAACTGGAGAAAAACCAAGAACTTCTCCTCTGCAGGCGGGGTGAGGCCCTTTTCCTCGGCGGCGTCTTGGGGGAAATCACCCCTTCCTTTTTGGACCTCAAAAGGCTCCTTCACACCCTTGCTGTGATACACGAAGTTCCCCGAGCAACCCGTCCACACTCGAGAGGAACAACGAGCGTCCCGCTGTAACACAATAGGAGTCCCGTTTTCCCCTGCTCAGGTTCAGATGAGGGTCCCTTTCCCTCCATTGTCGGGAAAGGATTCCCGGCACTTTCGTTGCCTCCCAACAGGAGGTGCTCACCCCAGGAGAGTTGGGAGGAACTCCAGGGCACGTGCCACCATTCTCCAAGACCCCTAAATGCCTCAGTCTACTCCAGATGAACCTGAATGCCCTGCACCGCCTCGATTGTAACCCTGAAAATCAACTCACGCCACGCTGGTATGAGGACAGTCCTGTGGAACCTCGAGGGCAAGCCAGAGATCCCTGTATTTGCTCAACGGGGAGCCTGACACTGCTACTGCAGCTCGGGAGGAAAGCGGCCTTGCTTCTCTCCACATGAGATGAGGACTGACTCCCCTGTGGAGCCTCCAGGGGAACCCCAAGACCCACATAAGCTCGGATGAAGAAAGCTCATGCTCTGGGCTCAGCTCCAGACTAGGACTGAGGAACCGGCACCTACTGGGGAGGAATCCCCAGAGGCCTATCGTAACTCTCACATAGACTGGCCTCTCCTGAGGCCACAGGGGCGGGTCCCTGGGGTCCTCATCATAACTCCAGAGTACGCCACTGCAACTCAAGAAAAACCAGGAACTTCTCCCCTGCAGGTGGGGTGAGGGCCCTGTCCGCTTCGATGTCTCAGGGGAAATCACCTCTTCAGTCTTGGACCTCAAAAGGCTTCTTCATACCCTTGCTGCGACCCACAAAGTTCCCGACCCACCCATCCCCATCCAAGAGGAACACCAAAGGTTCCACTGCAACTCACAAGGAGCCTTGTTTTCACCTGCTCAGCTCCAGATGAGGGCCCCTTTCCCTGCTCCTTCGGGTAAGGGTTCCCGGTGCTCCCCTCACCTTCCAAGAGGAGGTGCTCACCCCAGGAGAGTTGGGAGGAACTCCAGGGTTAGTGCCACCATTTGCCAAGAACCCCAAATGCCTCAGTCCACTCCAGATAAACCTGATTGCCCTGCACTGCCTCGACTGTCACCCCGAGGATGGACTCACACCACGCTGGAACGTGTGACAGCCCTGTGGCACCTCCAAGACAAGCCACAGATCCCTGTGACCACTCGACGGGGAGTGCCCCTGTTGCTGCAGCTAGAGGAAAGTGGCTGTGCATGTGTTGATGTGAGACAAGGCCTGACTCCTCTATGGAGGCTCCAGGGGAACACCAAGATTCATGTCAGCACAGGCGAGGAAAGCTCAGTCTCTGGCCTCAGCCCCAAACGAGGACTGAGGACCTGGCGCCGACTGGGGAGGAATCCCCAGAGGCGCCTGGAAACTGGCACGGAGACTGGCCTCTCCTGAGGCCACAAGGGTGGGTCCTTGTTGTCCCCGTCGTAACCCAAGAATACCCTGCCGAAATTCGTGAAAATACAGGAGCTTCTCCCCTGCAGGAGTGGTGAGTCCTTGTCTGCTGTGGCATCTTGGGGGAAATCACCCCTTCCCTCTTGGACCTCGTAAGGCTCCTTCATGTCCTTGCAGCGACCCGTGAATTTCCCCTACCAACCCGTCCCCACTTGAGAGGAACAGCGAGGGTCCCACCATGATGCAAGTAGAGCCCCGTTTTCACATGCTCAACTCCAGATGAGGGTCCGTTTCCCTGCTTTGTCAGGAAAGGATTATCAGTGCTCCTCTCACATCCAAGAGGAGGCACCCGCCCCTTGAGAGTTGGGAGAAACTCCAGGGGTCGTGCCACCATTCCTCAAGACCCCAAATGCCTCAGTCCACTCCAGATGAACCTAAATGCTCTGCACTGCATCGACTGTCACCCCGAGGATCGACTCACGCCATGTTGGCACGTGTGACAGCCCTGAGTCACCTCGAAGGCAAGCCACAGATTCCTGTGTCTGTTCGATGGGGAGCCTGACACTGCTGTTGCAGCTCGGGAGGAAAGCGGCCATGCACGTCTCCATGTGAGACGAGGCCTGACTCTCCTGTGGAGGCTCCAGGGTAACCTCAAGACCCATTTCAGCACAGGCGAGGAAAGCTCAGGCTCTGGCCTCAGCTCCAGATAAGCACTGAGGCCCTGGCACCGACTGAGGAGGAATCTCCAGAGGACCCTCACAACTTGCACGGAGTGTGGCCTCTCCTGAGGCCACAGGGTATGTCCCTAGTGTCCTTGTCGTAACTCATGAAGACCCCACGCAATTCGAGAAAAACCAGGAGCTTCTCCCCTGCAGGGAGGGTGAGTCCCTTGTCCACTGTGGGGTCTCAGGGGAAATCAACCCTTCCCTGTTGGACACCAATTAGCTCCTTCCACACCCTTGCTGTGACTCAAGAAAGTCACCAACCCACCTGTCCCCACTTGAGATGAACACTGAGGGTTTCGCCGCGACTCAAGAGGAGGCCTCTTTTCCCCTGCTCAGCTCCATATGAGGATCCCATTCCCGCCCCATCGGGAAAGGATTCCCAGGGCCCCCTTGCCTCCCAAGAGGAGGCGCTCACACCAGGAGAGATGAGAGGAACGTCAGATGTCATGCTACCATTCCCCAAGACACCCAAATGCCTCAGTCCACACCAAATGAATCTGTTTGACCTGCATTGCTTCGACTGTCACCCCGAGGATTGACTGGCGCCATGCTGGTATGTGTGATAGCCCTGTGGCACCTCAATGGCAAGCCACACTTTCCTGTGTCTGCTCGATGGGGAGCCTGACCCCGCTGATTCAGCTCGAGAGGCAAAAGGCCGTGCAAGTATCCATGCGAGATAAGGCCTGACTTGCCTGTGGAAGCTCCAGGGGAACCCCAAGACCCATGTCAGCATGGGCGAGGAAAGCTCAGGCTCTGGCCTCAGCTCCAGATGCT
This sequence comes from Litocranius walleri, assembly GCA_006410535.1. Classification (NCBI taxonomy): domain Eukaryota; kingdom Metazoa; phylum Chordata; class Mammalia; order Artiodactyla; family Bovidae; genus Litocranius; species Litocranius walleri. The sequence continues at coordinate 3,367 of SJYG01001825.1, forward strand.
GACTGATGACCCAGCGCTAACTGGGGAGGAATCCCCAGAGGCCCTTCACAACTCACTTGGAGACTGGCCTCTCCTGAGGCAACAAGGGTGGGTCCCTGGGATCGCCATCATAACTCAAGAGGACTCTGCCATAACTCGATAAAAACCAGGAGCTTCTCCTTGGCAGGTGGCGTGAGGCTCTCTTATGCTGTGGCGTCTCGGGTGAAATCAACCCTTCCTTCTTGGACCTTGAAAGGCTCCTTCACACCCTTGCTGTGACCCACGAATTTCCCTGATCCACCCGTCCCCACACGAGAGAAATATCAAGGGTCCTACCGCATCTTAAGAGAAGCCCTGTTTTCCCCTGCTCAGCTCCAGATGAGGGTCCCTTTCCCTCCATTGTCGGGAAAGGATTCCCGGCACTTCCGTTGCCTCCCAAGAGGAGGTGCCCACCCCAGGAGAGGCGGGAGGAACTCCAGGGCACGTGCCACCATTCCCCAAGACCCCCAAATGCCTCAGCCCACTCCAGGTGAACCTGAATGCCCTGCACTGCCTCGATTATAACGCCTAAAATTGACTCATGCCATCCTGGCACGATGACAGTCCTGTGGAACCTCGAGTGCAAGCCACAGATCCCTGTGTTTGCTTAATGGGGAGCCTGACACTGCTACTGCAGCTCGGGAGGAAAGCGGCCTTGCTTCTCTCCACACGAGACGAGGACTGACTCCCCTGTGGAGCCTCCAGGGGAACCCCAAAACCCATGTAAGCATGGACGAAGAAAGCTCATGCTCTGGGCTCAGCTCCAGACTAGGACTGAGGAACCGGCACCGACTGGGGAGGAATCCCCAGAGGCCCCTCGCAACTCACACAGACTGGCCTCTCCTGAGGCCACAGGGACGGGTCCCTGGCTTCCTTATTATAACTCCAGAGTACACCACTGCAACTAGAAAAAAACCAGGAACTTCTCCCCTGCAGGTGGGGTGAGGCCCTTGTCTGCTGTGGCGTCTCGGGGGAAATCACCTCTTCAGTCTTGGACCTCAAAAAGCTTCTTCATACCCTTGCTGCGACCCACAAAATTTCATGACCCACCTGTCCCCTCTCGAGAGGAATGCAAAGGGTTCTGCCGCGACTCAAGAGGAGCTCCATTTTCTCCTGTTCTTCTCCACATGAGGTTCCATTTTCCTGCTCCCTTGGATAAGGATTCCCGGCTCTTCTCTTGAATTTCAAAAGGAGACACTTGCCACAGGAGGGTTGGGAGGAAAGCCATGGGTCGTGCCACCATTCCCCAAGACACCCAAATGCCTCAGTCCACTGCAGATGAACCTGATTGCCCTTTAAGGCCTTGACTGTCACCCCGAGGATTGACTCATGCCACACTGGCATGTGTGACATCCCTGTGGCACCTCGAAGGCTAGCCACAGATCCCTGTGTCCACTCAATGGGGGGCCTGACACTGCTGCTGCATCTCGGAAGGAAAGCGGCCGTGCACGTCTCCACGCGAGACGAGGCCTGACTCCTCTGTGGAAGCTCCCGGGGAATCCCAAGACCCATGTCAGCATGGGCGAGGAAAGCTTAGGCTCCGGCCTTAGCTTCAGATGAGGACTCAGGACCCGGCACCATCTGGGGAGGAATCCTCAGAGGATCCTCGCAACTTGCACGAAGACTGGCCACTCCTGAGGCCACAGGAGTGGGTCCCTGGGGGCCTCGTCATAAATCGAGAGACCTGCTGCAAATTCTGAAAAGCCAGGAGCTTCTCACTGGAAGACGGGGTGAAGCCATTGTCCGCTATAGCATCTTGGGGGAAATCAGCCCTTCCCTCTTGGAACTCTAAAGGCTCCTTCCCACCCTAGCTATGACTCACGAAGTTCCCCGACCCACCTGTCGCCACTCGAGAGGAATATCAAAGGTCTCACCATGACTCAAGAGGAGCCCCGTTTTCCCCTGCTCAGCTCCAGATGAGGGTCCCTTTCCCTGCTGCATTGGGAAAGGATTCCTGAAGATCCCCTCGCATCCCAAGAGGAGGCCCTTGCCCCAGCAGAGTCGGAAAAAACTCCAGGGGTCGTGCCACCATTCCCCAAGACCCCCAAATGCCTCAGTACACTCCAGATGAACCTGATTTCCCTGCACTGCCTTGACTGTCTCCCAGAGAATTGATTACGCCACGCTGGAATGTGTGACAACACTGTGGCACCTTGAGGGCAAGCCACAGATCCCTGTGTCCGCTAGACAATGAGCGTGACACTTCTGCTGCAGCTCGGGAGGAAAGCGGCTGTGCACGTCTCCATGCAAGACGAGGCCTGACTCCTCTGTGGAGGCTCCAGGGGAATGCCAAGACCCATGTCAGCACTGGCGAGCAAAGCTCAGGCTTTGGCCACAGATCCAGACGAGGACTGAGGACTTGGCACCGACTGGGGAGGAATCCCCAGAGGCCCAACACAACTGGCATGGAGACTGGCCTCTCCTGAGGCCACAGAGACGTGTCCCTGGGGTCCCTGTCATAACTCAAGAGGACCCTGCCACAACTCGGGAAAAACCAGGAACTTATCCCCTGCAAGCGCTGTGAGGCCCTTATCCTCTGTGGCGTCTTGGGGGAAATCACCCCTTTCCTCTTGAACCTGGAAAGGCTCCTTCACACCCTTGCCTTGACCCACGAAGTTCACCGACCCACCTGTCCCCACTTGAAAGGAACACCGAGGGTCCTGCCAATGAGGACTTGGCACCGACTGGGGAGGAATCCCCAGAGGCCCAACACAACTGGCATGGAGACTGGCCTCTCCTGAGGCCACAGAGACGTGTCCCTGGGGTCCCTGTCATAACTCAAGAGGACCCTGCCACAACTCGGGAAAAACCAGGAACTTATCCCCTGCAAGCGCTGTGAGGCCCTTATCCTCTGTGGCGTCTTGGGGGAAATCACCCCTTTCCTCTTGAACCTGGAAAGGCTCCTTCACACCCTTGCCTTGACCCACGAAGTTCACCGACCCACCTGTCCCCACTTGAAAGGAACACCGAGGGTCCTGCCATGACTCAGGAGGACTCCCATTTTCCCCTGCTCAGCTCCAGATGAGTGTCCCTTTCCCTGATCCATCAGGAAAGGATTCCCTGCACTCCCCTCCAGTCCCAAAAGGAGGCACTAGCCAGAGAGAGTCGGGAGGAATTCCAGGGTTCGTGCCACCATTCCCCAAGACCTCCAAATTCCAGAGTCCACTGCAGATGAACCTGACTGTCCTGCATTGCCTCAACTGTCACCTCGAGGATCGACTCATGCCACGCTGGCATGTGACATCCCTGTGGCACCTCTAGGGCAAGCCACAGATCCACATGTCTGCTGGACGAGGAGCCTGACAGTGCTGCTGCATCTCGGGAGGAAAGTGGCTGTGCACGTCTCCACGCGAGACGAGGCCTGACTCCCCTGTGGAGGCTCCAGGGGAACTCAAGACCTATGTCAGTATGGGAGAGGAAAACTCAGATTCCAGCCTCAGCTCTAGACAAGGACGGAAGATCTGGCCCCGACTAGGGAAGATCCCCAGACGCCCCTCCCAACTCGCATGGAGACTGGCCTCTACTGAGGCCACAGAGGCGGGTCCCTGGTGTCCCCATTGTAACTCAAGAGGACCCCACCACAACTCGAGGAAAAACAGTATCTTCTACCTTGCAGGAGAAGTGAGGCCCTTGTCCACTCCGGCGTGTCAGGGGAAATCATCCCTTCCTTTTTGGACCTCGAAAGACTCCTTCTCACACTTGCTTTGAAACAAGAAGTCCAGCGACCCACCAATCCCCACTCGAGAGGAACACCAAGGGTCCCGCTGTGACTCAAGAGAAGCCCCATGTTCCCCTGCTCAGCTCCAGATGACGGTAACTTTCCCTATTCCATCGGGAAAGGATTCCTGGAGCTCCCTTCGCCTCCCAAGAGGGGGCGCTCTCTCCAGAAGAGTTGGGAGGGACTCCAGGGGTCGTGCCACCATTCCCATAGACCCCAAAGTGCCTCAGCCCACTCCACATGAACTTGATTGCCCTGCACTGCATCAACTGTCACCCCAAGGATCGACTAAACCATGCTGGCATGTGTGACAGCCCAGCAACACCTCGACGGCAAGCCTCAGATACTTTGTCAGGTCAATGGGGAGCCTGTTCCTGCTGCTGCAGCTCGGGATGAAAGTGGCCGTGAACATCTCCAAGCGAGACGAGGCCTGACTCCGCTGTGAAGGTTCCAGGGGAACTACATGACCCATGTCAGCATGGGCGAGGGAAGCTCAGGCTAAGGCTTCAGCTCCAGACAAGGACTGAGGACCCGGCGCAGACTGGAGAGGAATCCCAAGAGGCTCCTCACAACTCACACTGATACTGGCCTCTCCTGAGGCCACAGGGGCAGGTCTCTGGGCTCCCTGTCGTAACTTGAGAGGACCCGCTGCAACTCGAAAAAAAACAGGAAATTCTCCCCTGCAGGCGGGGTGAGGCCCTTGTTTGCTGCGGCGTCTCGGGTAAAATCACCCCTTCCCTCTTGGACCTCGAAAGGCTCCTTTACACCCTTGCTGTGACCCACGAAGTTCCCAGACCCACCCATTCTCACTCGAGAGGAGCACCCAGGTTCCTGCCATGACTCAAGTGGAGCCCCGTTTTTTGCTGCTCAGCTCCACATGAGGGTCCCTTTCCCTGCTCCATTGGGAAAGGTTTCCTAGTGCTCCCCTCGCATTGCAAGCAGAGGCACACTCACCAAGATCGTCAGGAGGAACACCAGGTATCGTGCCACCATTACCCAACTCACAAATGCCTCGTCCAACGAGATGAAACTGACTACCCTGCACTGCCTCTACTGTCACCCCAAAAATCAAATCATGCCACACTGGCATGTGTGAGAGCCCTGGGGTACCTCGACTGCAAGCCACAGATCCCTATGTCTGTTCGATAGGGAGCTTGACAGTGCTGCTGCAGCTCGGGAGGAAAGCGGCCGTGCAAGTTTCCACACGAGACAATGCCTGACTCACCTGTTGAGACTCCAGGGGAACCACAATACCCATGTCAGCTCTGGTGAGGAACGCTCAGTCTCCAGCCTCTGATCTAGACGAGGACTGAGGACCCAGCACTGACTGGTGAGGAATTACCAGAGGCCCTTCCCAACTCGCAGGGAGACTGGCTTCTCCTGAGGCCACAGGGGCGGGTCCCTGAGGACCCCATCGTAAGTCGAGAGGACCACACCGCAACTGGAGAAAAATTAGGAGCTTCTCCCCTGCAGGCGGGGTGAGGCCCTTGTCTGCTGAGGTGTCTCGGGGAAAATCACTCCTTCCCTCTTGGACCTCTAAAGGCTCTGTCACACCCTTGCTGTGACCCACGAAGTTCCCCGACCCACCCATGCCCACTCGAGAGGAACACCGAGTGTCTCGCCGCTACTCAAGAGGAGCCCGTTTTCCTCTGCTTAGCTCCCAACGAGAGTCCCTTTCCCTGCTCCGTTGGGAAAAGATTCCCGGTGCTCCCCTCGCATCCCAAGAGTAGGCGCTTGCACCAGGAGAGTCAGGAGGAACACCAGTGGTCGTGCCACCATTCCCCAAGACCCCCAAAAGCCTTGCCCACTCCAGATGAACCTGACTGCCCTGCACTGCTTCGACTGTCACCTCGAGGATCGACTCACGCCACACTGGCACATGTGACAGCCTTGGGGTATTTCGAGGGCAAGCCACAGATACTGTGTCTGCTCTACCGGGAGCCTGACACTGCTGCTGCAGCTCGGGAGGATAGCAGCCTTGCACGTCTCCATGCGAGACGAGACCTGACTTCCCAGTGTGGGCTCCAGGATAACCCCAAGTCCTATGTTCCCACAGGCGAGGAAAGCTCAGGCTCCGGCCTCAGCTCCAGAGGGGGACTGAGGACCTGGCTCTGACTGTGGAGGTATCCGCAGAGGCCTCTCACAACTCTCATGGAGACTGGCTTCTCTTGAGACCACAGGGGCTGGTCCTTGGCATCCCCTTCGTAACTTGAGAGGACCCCGCCGCAACTCGAGAAAAACCAGGAGCTTCTCCCCTGCAGGCGGGTTGTGGCCTTTGTCCACTGTGGCGTCTCGGGGGAAATCACCCTTTCCCTCTTGGACCTCGAAAAGCTCTTTTACATCCTTGATGTGACCCATGAAGTTCCCCGACCTACACATCCCAACTCGAGAGGAACACCAAGGGTCCCACCGTGACTCAAGAGGAGCCCCGTTTTCCCCTGCTCAGCTCCAGATGAGGGTCCCTTTCCCTGCTGTAGGGAACAAAGTATAAGGGAGCCTGGGAAGACTCTTGCAAGCAAGTCTCCTGTTCAGGGCTGAATATTCTTGCAAACGAGATTTCTGTCAAAAATCCTTTGACCCCATGAGAAAAGAACATCTCTTGCATACAAGGATATTTCTTTGATTCTTCTAAAAGGAACAGACCCGGGGACAATGTGGATTCTAACTTGATAAGGAAGTTCCCCAAAACAAAGTCTTAGCTGCAGTAAGTAAGTTAAGGTTAAGGTTATCTCACCCCATGCCTGTGAACTGTATAGTTGCTGAATCATAGTGTTTGGCAACTTGCCCTGCTGATTGTTGTGCAAAAGATATAAAATAAAGCAGCTTCAAGAAGCAGCAGAATTAAAAAAAATGATTCAAACCACTCGGCCATGTTGGTGTTTCATTCCGTCGCTAGTATCTGGCCCTCAACGCGGGGCACGATGGAACCGAAAGAGTAAGCACCCCGGGGTGGAAAGCTGAAAGAGGGACTTTTGGGAAAAAGAAAAGTAAGAGAAAAGAAAAAGAAAAAACCATGGGGAATTCCCTGTCTTTAAAGTCACAATATATGGAGCTGGTTAAGGGGCTCCTGCATTTTATAGGAGTTAAAACGTCTACTCGCTGTTTGAGTGAGTTGTTCTGCCTTATAGAGAAGCATTGCTATTGGTTTAAATATGAAACAGAAATACTGCTGAATTTAAAAAAATGGAAAAAGGTAGAAAAGGAGTTAAGAAGCAGCATCAAAAAGGAAATGTGATTTCTTTAAAGCTGTGGACTCTATGTAGTGCTATAACGCAGGCTTTTAAATTAATGATTGCTGATAATGAGGCCACCTCATGTCCTCTTAAGAAGAATGATGATCCCCTGTATGAGGATGTGCTTGTGGGAGAGGAGAAGGAAGGCAAATGTGAGGAGAGGGCTTCACCTCGGCCTCCGCCCAAGCCTCCGGATAGTAGTACAGATTCATCCACCGAGACAGATGGAGAAGTTAGTTCGGGGGAGAATTCAGATTCTGTAGAGGCAGTAACTGCTGCTTTTTGAAGTTTTTATTAAATAGAAAACGAACTTCCAAGGCTGTTAACCCTTCTGCACCACCTTATGATCTCTATTCCCGGTGGCTGCTGATAAAGCTGAAATAGGGAGAGAAAATCAGCAGTTTACATTCCCTGCTTCTGTGTTCTATGATGATGATCTTCCAGCGCCCCAGGAGGAGGTGTTTATAAACTACAGACTAATGTTTTGGGCCCATTGCCAAGAGGAATTTTTGGTTTGCTTTTGGGGAGAAGTAGTGCAGCATTAAGAGGACTGACTGTATTCCCAGGAGTAATTGATTCTGACTATGTCGGCAAAATTTTAATTATGGTCTCTACATCACAAACCCTTTCTTTACTGGCAGGGGAACAGATTGCACAACTTCTTTTGCTACCTTATCACCCGTTTCCTTCATATTCAAATGAGAGAGTCGGTGGTTTTGGAAGTACAGGACAAAGTATATTTTGGGAAATGCTTATTAATGACTCTCGCCCTTCAATGTCACTGATTATAGAAAATAGACAATTTGAAGGATTAGTGGATACAGGAGCAGATGTTTCAGTTATTTTCTCTCCAGCAGTGGCCTAATGACTGGCAAAAAGAAAAAA
>SJYG01001825.1:12241-35096 GCA_006410535.1 Litocranius walleri
CTGTGTCAGGTAATCTTACTATTTGGACTGGAAATTTCACCTTGATCCTTCTGGGCCTTTTCAAGTTGATTTGCATATTAACAAATCTTACTCTGCTATAGCATGTGTAAAATTTCCTTACTCTCTACAGTATGGGCAATGGGTTTGGAATGAAATTTTGGGAGTTATAACATGTTCTGATTGTAACTTGACTTAATGCATAAACCGTTCTTGGTGGGAAAATGTTGAAAACAAGATGGTTCATTCCAGTAATTACTCTTTGGTTATTGTGAAAGCATGGACTGAACTCTGGTTACCTATTAATTTTACTCGACCTTGGTCAGACTCTTTTGATGTCACTCATCTTGTGAATGCTGTGCAAACTCTTTTCCATCGATCCCGAAGTATGCTTGGCATCGTCATCACATCAGTTCAGTAACAGCAACAGCAACTGTAGCAGGTCTTGCTTTGCATCAAGGCATACAGACTGACGATTTTGTCAAGGAGTGGCATAAGGATGCTCATTTATTGTGGCAACAACAGCATGATTTGGACGCTCAACTGGCTACTGATGTATTGAATTTACAACACACTGTTTGCTGGTTAGGATATCAAGTGACTGTGTTAGCTACAAGGAGTGTGTTAAAATGTGATTGGAATACATCTCACCTATGTGTAACCCCTGTTCCCTTTAATATGACTGAGGGCTGGGAAAAAGTGAAAATGTCTTTGATGGGACACCAGAATTTAACTGCTGAAATTATGGAATTGGAACAAACTATATGTCAACTTTTAGTAAGACACTGTCTTATATTATTGGTTCTGATGTACTGAAGAAACTTCAAGAAGGATTAGATAACTTCAGTCCTTTAGGGCATGCATCTACATTGTTAACAACATCCTTTGTGAAAACTTTGTTAATTGTTGCTTTATGTTTCATTGCTTTTATAGTCTACCAGTGCAGGAGAGCAGGGAAATAACTGAAAGAAGAAGCTTTGCATATCCAGGTGCTTATTCAGCACCTGCAAGAAAAGAAAGGGAGAGATGGAGGGAAAAAAGTATAAGGGAGGCTGGTAAGACTCTTGCAAGCAAGGCTCCTGGTCAGGGCTGAATGTTCTTGCAAACGAAATCTTCAGCCAAGAATCCTTTGATCCCATGGGAAAAGAATATTTCTTGCATACAAGGATGTTTCTCTGATTCTTCTAAAAGGAACAGACCCAGGGACAAAGTAGATTCTAACTTGATAAGGAAGTTCCCCAAAACAAAGTCTTAGCTTTAGTAAATAAGTTAAGATAAGGTTATCTTACCCTGCGTCTGCAAACTGTATAGTCGCTGAATCATAGTGCTTGGCAACTTGCCCTGCTGATTGTTGTGCAAAAGATATAAAATAAAGCAGCTGCAAGAAGCAGCAGAATAATAATAATAAAAAAGATTCAAACCACTCGGCCGTGTTGGTGTTTCATTCCGTGGCTAGCAAACTGCTCCATCGGGAAAGGATTCCAGGTGCTCCCCTCGCATCCCAAGAGGAGGCGCTCGCATCAAGAGAGTCTGGAGGAACACCAGGGGTCGAGCCAAAATTCACCAAGACCTCCAAATGCCTCATCACTCCAGATGAACCTGGCTGCCCTGCACTGCCTCGAATGTCACCCCGAGGATCGACTCATGCCACGCTGGAATGTGTCACATCCCTGGGTTACCTCGAAGGCAAGCCACAGATCCCTGTGTCCGTTCAATGGGGAGCCTGGCACTGCTGCTGCAGCTTGGGAGGAAAATGGCCGTGCACATCTCCATGCGAGATTACGTGTGACTCCACTGTGGGGCTTCCAGGGGAACACCAAGACCCATGTCAGCACAGGCAAAGAAAATACAGGCTCTGGCCTCAGCTCCAGACGGAAACTGAGGACCCACACCAATGGATGAGAAATGCCCAGAGGCCCGTCGCAACTCGCACAGAGACTGGTCTCTCCTGAGGCCACAGGGGCGGGTCCCTGGGGTCCCCTTCATAACTCGAGATCACTCCACTGCAACTCGAGACAAACCAGGAACTTCTCCCCTGCATGTGGGGTGAGGCGGTTGTCTGCTGCGGCATCTCAGGGGAATTCACCGCTTCCCTCTTGGACCTTGAAAGGCTCCTTCACAGCCATGCTGTGACCCATGAATTTCCCCGACCCACCAGTCCCAACTCGAGAGGAAAACCAAGGGTCCCGCTCAACTCAAGATGAGCCCCGATTTCCCCTGCTCAGCTCCAGATGAGGGTCCCTTTACCTGCTCTGTCGGGAAAGGATTCTCAGCACTCCCCTTGCATCTCAAGTGGAGGCGCTGGCACCAGGAGAGTCGGGAGGAACACCAGGGGTCGTGCCGCCATTCCTCAAGACCCCAAATGCCTCGTCCACTCCAGATGAACCTGACTGCCCTGTACAGACTCGACTGTCACCCCAAGGATCGACTCATGCCACGCTGGCATGTGTGACAGCCTTGGGGTAACTTGAGGGCAATCCACAGATCCCTGTGTCCACTCGACGGAGAGGCTTACACTGCTGCTGCTGCTCGGGTGGAAAGCAGCCGTGCAGGTTTCCACTCGAGATGAGGCCTGGCTCCCCTCTGGGGGCTCCAGGGGAACCCCAAGACCCATGTAAGCACGGGCAAGGAAAGCTCAGGCAGCGGCCTCAACTCCAGATGAGGACTGAGTACGTGGCGGTCAATGGGGAGGAATCCGCAGAGGCCCCTCGCAACTCCCCCAGAGACAGGCCTCTCCTGAGGCCACAGAAGCGGGTCCCTAAGGTCCCCATCATAACTCAAGAGGAACCTGCACAACTTAAGAAAATCCAGGAGCTCCTCCCCTGCAGGCAGTGTGAGGTCTTTGTTTGCTGCCACGTCTCAGGGGAAATCACCTCTTCCCTCTTGAATTTCAAAAGGCTCCTTCACACCCTTGCTGTGACACACGAAGTTCCCCAAACCACCCGTCCCCACTCAAGAGAACACCAAGGGTCCCACCACATCTAATGAGAAGCACTGTTTCTCCCTGCTCAGTTTCAGGTGACAGGCCCTGTCCCTTCTCTGTCGGGAAAGGATTCCCGGCACACCTCTCACATCCCAAGAGTTGTCGCTTGCACCAGCAGAGCCTGGAGACACACCAGGGGTCATGCTGCCATTCCCCAAGATCCCCAATTGCCTCGTCCATTCCAGATGAACCTTACTGCCCAGCACTGACTCGAATGTCACCCCAAGAATCGACTCACACCACGCTGGCACATGTGACAGCCCAGGGGTACCTCGAGGGCAAGTCAATGCCGCCATTCCTCAAGACCCCAAATGCCTCGTCCACTCCAGATGAACCTGACTGCCCTGTACAGACTCGACTGTCACCCCAAGGATCGACTCATGCCACGCTGGCATGTGTGACAGCCTTGGGGTAACTTGAGGGCAATCCACAGATCCCTGTGTCCACTCGACGGAGAGGCTTACACTGCTGCTGCTGCTCGGGTGGAAAGCAGCCGTGCAGGTTTCCACTCGAGATGAGGCCTGGCTCCCCTCTGGGGGCTCCAGGGGAACCCCAAGACCCATGTAAGCACGGGCAAGGAAAGCTCAGGCAGCGGCCTCAACTCCAGATGAGGACTGAGTACGTGGCGGTCAATGGGGAGGAATCCGCAGAGGCCCCTCGCAACTCCCCCAGAGACAGGCCTCTCCTGAGGCCACAGAAGCGGGTCCCTAAGGTCCCCATCATAACTCAAGAGGAACCTGCACAACTTAAGAAAATCCAGGAGCTCCTCCCCTGCAGGCAGTGTGAGGTCTTTGTTTGCTGCCACGTCTCAGGGGAAATCACCTCTTCCCTCTTGAATTTCAAAAGGCTCCTTCACACCCTTGCTGTGACACACGAAGTTCCCCAAACCACCCGTCCCCACTCAAGAGAACACCAAGGGTCCCACCACATCTAATGAGAAGCACTGTTTCTCCCTGCTCAGTTTCAGGTGACAGGCCCTGTCCCTTCTCTGTCGGGAAAGGATTCCCGGCACACCTCTCACATCCCAAGAGTTGTCGCTTGCACCAGCAGAGCCTGGAGACACACCAGGGGTCATGCTGCCATTCCCCAAGATCCCCAATTGCCTCGTCCATTCCAGATGAACCTTACTGCCCAGCACTGACTCGAATGTCACCCCAAGAATCGACTCACACCACGCTGGCACATGTGACAGCCCAGGGGTACCTCGAGGGCAAGTCACAGATCCCTATGTCCGCTAGTCGGGGAGACTGACAATGCTGCTGCAGTACGGTAGGTAAGTGGCCGTGCACAGCTCCACGTGAAATGAGCCATGACTCCCCTGTGGGGGCTCCAGGGAATCCCAGCATGGGTGAGGAAAGTTCAGACACCAGCCTCAGCTCCAGACCAGGCCTGAGGACCTGGCGCTGACGGGGGAGGAATCCCCAGAGGCTTCTCACAACTCACACGGAGAATAGCCTATCCTGAGGCCACAGGGGCGGGTCCGTGGATCCCCATCATAACTCGAGAAGATCCCCCTGCAACTTGTAAAAAATCAAGAGCTTCATGGCTGCTTGCAGGTTGAGGCCCTTATCCACTGCGGTGTCTTAAGGAAAATCACCCCTTTTAGCTGGAACTCGAATGGTTCCTTCACACCTATGCTGTGACCCACGAAATTTCCCAACCCAACAGTCACCATTAGAGAGGAACACCAAGGGTCCCATTGTGATACAAGAGGAGCCAGTTTTCCCCTGCTAAGCTCCAGATGAGGTTCCCTTTCCCTGGCCGTTGGGAAAGGATTCCTGGCGCTCCCCTTGCAACCCAAGAGGAGGCGCTCACACCAGGAGAGTCGGGAGGAACACCAGGGTTCGTGCCACCATTCCCCAAGACCCCCAAATGCCTCATCCGCTCCAGATGAACCTGACTGCCGTGCACTGACTCGACTGTCACACCGAGGATCAACTTGTGCCACACTGGTACGTGAGACATCCCTAAGGTACCTAGAGGGCAAGCCACATTTACCTGTGTCAGCTCGATAGGAGCCGGACACTGCTGCTGCAGCTTGTGACGAAAGCGTCTGTGCACGTCTCCATGCAAGAGGAGGCCTGACTTTCCTGTGGGGGATCCAGGGGAAACCCAAGTCCCATGTCAGCACTGACAAGGAAAGCTCTGGCTCTGGCCTCTGCTCCAGACTAGGACTGAGGAACCGGTGCAAACTGGGGTGGAATCCCCAGAGGCCCCTCGAAACTCGCATGGAGAATGGCCACTCCTGAGGCCATAGGGGAGGGTCCCTGGGGTTCCCATTGTAACTCAAGAGGACCCCGCTGCAACACCAGAAAAACCAGGAATTTCTCCCCTGCAGGCGGGGTGAGGCGCTTGTCTGCTCTGGTGTCTCATGGGAAATCACCCCTTCCTTCTTGGACCTCAAAAGAATCCTAAACACCCTTGCGGTGACCCACGAGTTCCACGACACAACTGTCCCCACTCTAGAGGAACACCGAGGGTCCTGCCGCGACCAAAGAGGGGCCATGTTTTCCCCTGCTCACCTACAAATGAGGGTGCCTTTCCCTGATCTGACTGGAAAGGATTCCTGGCGCTCCCCTCCCATCCTAAGCGGAGGTGCTCGCACCAGGAGAGTTGGGAGGAACAAGAGAGGTCGTGCCACTATTCACAAAGACCCCCAAAAGCCTCGGCCAATCCAGATGAAACTGACTGCCCTTCACTGCACGACTGTCACCCCTAAAATGAACGCACGACATGCTGGCACGTCTGATAACCCTGGGGTACCTCGAAGTCAAGCCACAGATCTTTGTGTCCGTTCGACAGGGATCATGACACTGCTGCTGCAGCTAAGGAGGCAAGTGGCCATGCACGTCTGCAGGAGAAACATGGCCTGACTCCCCTGTGGGGGCTCCAGGGGAAGCCCAAGACGTACGTCAGCACAGGTGATTAAAGCTCAGGCTCTGGCCTCAGCACCAGACGAGGACTGAGGACCCACGGATGACTGGGGAGGAATCCCCAGAGGCGCTCAGCAACTGGAACGGAGACTGGCCACTCCTGAGGCCACAGGAGCGGATCCCTCAGGTCCCAGAAGTAACTAGAGAGGACCCCGCCGAAACTCAAGAAAAACCAGAAGCTTCTCCCCTGCAGGCGGGGTGAGGCCCTTGTCCGCTGCAGATCTTGGGGGAAATCACCACTTCCCTCTTGGACCTCGAAAGGCTCCTTCACCCCCTTACTGTGACCCAAGAAGTTCCCCACACCACCTGTCCCCCTCGAGAGGAAAACCGAGGGTCGTGCTGTGACTCAATAGGAGCCCCGTTTTTCCCTGCTCAGCTCCAGATGAGGGTCCCTTTCCCTGCTTTGTCTTGAAAGGTTTCCCAGCACTCCCCTCGCATTGAAGAGGAGGTGGTTGCACCAGGAGCGTCTTGAGGAGTATTAGGGGTCGGGCCACCATTCCCCAAGACAATCAAATTCCTTGTCCGCTCAAGATGAACCTGAATGCCCTGCACTGACTCGACTGTCACCCCGAGGCTCGACGCCAGACACACTGGCACGTGTGACAGTCCTGGGGTACCTCGAGGGCAAGCCACAGATTCCTGTGTCCGCTTGACAAGGAACCTGACACTGCTGCTGCAGCTGAGGAGGCAAGCGGCCCTGCAGGACTCCAGGCGAGACGAGGCCTGACTCCCCTGTGGGGGCTCCAGTGGAACCCCAAGATCTATGTTAGCACAGGTGAGGAAAGCTCAGGCTCCAGCCTCAGTAACAGATGAGGACTGAGGACCCGGCGACGACTGGGGAGAAATCCCCAGAAGCACCTGGTAACTGGCATGGAGACTGGCCTCTCCTGAGGCAACAGGGGCGAGTCACTAGGGTCCCCGTCGGAACTCAAGAACATCTCGCCGCAACTTGAGAAAAACCAGAAGCTTCTCCCCTGCAGGTGGAGTGAAGCTCTTGTCTGCTGCGGCATCACGGGGGAAATCATCCCTTCTGTCTTTGACCTCAAAAGGCTCCTTCACCCACTTGCTGTGACCCAAGATGTTCCCTGCCCCACCCATCCCCACTAGAGAGGAACCCCGAGGGTCGCGCTGCGACTCAAGAGGAGCCCTGTTTTCCCCTGCAGCTCCAAATGAGGGTCCTTTTCCATGCTCAGTCGGGAAAGGGTTCCCGGCGATCCCCTCACATCCCAAGAGCAGGCGCTTGCACCAGGAGTGTCGGGAGAAACATCAGGGGTCGGGCCACCATTCCCCAAGACCCTCAAATGGCTCGCCCAATTCAGATGAAACTGACTGCCGTGCACTGCCTCGACTGTCACACAGAGGTTCGACGCCCGACACACTAGCACGTGTGACAGCCCTGCGGTACCTCGAGGGCAAGCCACAGATCCCTGTGTCCCCTCAACGGGGAGCTGAACACTGCTGCTGCAGCTTGGAGAAATGCACCCATGCATGTCTCCAGGCTAGATGAGGCCTGACTCCCCTCTGGGTCTCCAGGGGAACCCCAGTACCTATGTAAGCATGGGCGAAGCAAGCTCAGGTTCCAGCCTCAGCACCAGATAAGGACTGAGAACCCTGTGATGAGTGGGGAGGAATCCCCAGAGGTGCCTTGCAACTTTCAGGGAAACTTGCCTCTCCTGAGGCCACTGGGACGGGTCCCTGAGGTCCCATTCATAACTCAGAGTACCCCACCGCAGCTCGAGAAAACCAGAAAATTCCCAGCTGCAGGCGGGGTGAGCCTCTTGTCTGCTGCTGCGTCTCGCCGGAAACCACCCCTTCCCTCTTGGACCTCTATAGGCTCCTTCACACCCTTTCTGTGACCCAAGAAGTTCCCCACCCCATCCGTCCTCATTTGAGAGGAACACCGAGGGTCCTGCCGGGACTCAAGAGGAGCCCCATTTTCTGCTGCTCAGCTCCAGCTGAGGAGCCCATTCCCTGTACTGTTGGGAAAGGGTTCCCAGAGCTCCCCTAGCATCCCAAGAAGAGGCACTCGCACCAGAAGAGTCTGGAGGAATCTCAGGGGTGGGACCACCATTCCCCAAGACCCCCAAATCCCTCGTCCACTCCAGATGAACCTGACTGCCCTGCACTGCCTCGTCTGTCACCTCGAGGCTCAACTCGCAACACACTGGAATGTGTGGCAGCCCTGGGGTACCTAGAGAGCAAGCCAAAGTTCCCTGAGACCACTCGATGGAGAGCCAGACCCTGCTGCTGCAGCTGGGAGAAAAAGCAGCCATGCACGTTTGCAGAGAGACGAGGCATGAGTCCCCTGTGGGGGCTCCACGGGACCCCCAAGAGCTATGTCAGCACGAGCAAGGCAAGCTCAGGCACCGCCTCAGGACCAGACGAGGACTGAGGACCCGGTGACGACTGGGGAGGAATTCCCAGAGAGGCCTGACAACACGCACGGAGGCTGGTCTCTCCTGAGGCCACTGGGGCGGGTTCTGAGTTCACCGTCATAACTCGAGATCACCCCGCCTTAACTAGAGAAAATCCAGAAGCTTCTCGCCTGCAGGCGGGGTGAGGCCCTTGTCCGCTGTGGCATCACATGGGAAATCACTCCATCCCTCTTGGACCTCGAAAGGCTCCTCCGCACCATTGTTGTGACACAAGAAGTAGCCCGCCCCACCAGTCCCCTCTCTAGAGGAACCTGGAGTGTCCTGCCGCAACACAAGAGGAGCTCCGTTTTCCCCTGCTCAACTCCGGATGAGGGCCTCTTTCACTGCTCCGTCGGGAAATGCTTCCTGGCACTCCCTTCGCATCCCAAGACGAGGCACTCCCATTGGGAGACTCGGGAGGAGACTTACGTTTCAGGCCACCATTCCCCAAGACCCCCAATGCCTCGTCCACTCCAGATGAACCTGACTGCCCTGCACTGCCTCGACTGTAACCCCGAGGCTCGATTCCCGACAAACTGGCACATGTGACAGCCCTGAGGTACCTCGAGGGCAAGCCACAGATCACTGTGTCCGCTTTAAGAGGAGCCGGACACTGCTGCGGCAGCTGGGGAGGATAGCGGCCGTGCACATCTCCACATGAGATGAGGCCTGACTTTCCTGTGGGGGCTCCAGAGGAACCACAAGACCTATGTCAGTATGGCCGAGGACAGCTCAGGCTCCAACCTCAGCACCATTAGAGGACTGAGGTCCCAGCAACGACTGGGGAGGAATCCCCAGAGGCGCCTTGCAACTCGCAAGGAGACTGGCCTCTCCTGAGGCCACAGGGGCATGTCCCTGAGGTCACCGTCATAACTCGAGAGGACCCCGCCACAACTCGAGAAAAACCAGACGCTTCTCTTCTGCAGTCAGGGTGAGGTCCTGCCCACTGCAACGTTTCAGAGGAAATCACCCCTTGCCTCTTGGAACGCAAGAGGCTCCTTCACACCCTTGCTGTGACCCAAGAAGTTTTCCATCCCATCTGCCCCATTCGAGAGGAACCCCAAGTTTCCAGCCACGAATGAAGAGGAGCCCTGTTTTCACCTGTTCAGCTCCAGATGAGGGCCCCCTTCCCTGCTCAATAGGGAAAGGGTTCCTGGCACTCCCCTCGCATCACAAGAGGAGGCGTTCCCACCAGGAGAGTTGGGAAGAGGCTCAGGGGTCTGGCCACCATTCCCCAAGACACGCAAAAGCCTCGTCCACTCCAGATCAACTTGACTGCCCTGCACTGCCTCGACAATCACTGCGAGGCTCGACTCCTGACACACTGGCACGTGTGACAGCCCTGGGGTACCTCGAGGGCAAGCCACAGATCCCTGTGTTTGCTCAACGGGGAGCTGGACACTGCTGCTGCAGCTGCGGAGGAAAGCAGCGGTGCACGTTTCCAGGCGAGACGAGGCCTGACTTTCCTGTGGAGGATATAGGGGAACCACAAGACCTATGTCAGCATGGGCGAGGACAGCTCAGGCTCCAACATCAGCACCAGTAGAGGACTGAGGTCCTGGCAACGACTGTGGCGGAATTCCCAGAAGCGCCTCACAACTCACAAGGAGACTGGCCTCTCCTGAGGCCACAGGGGCATGTCCCTGGGGACCCTGTCAAAACTCGAGAGGACCCTGCTGCAACTCGAGAAAAACCAGACGCTTCTCTTCTGCAGTCGGGGTGAGGTCTTGTCCGCTGCAACGTTTTAGGGGAAATCACCCCTTCCCTCTTGGAACTCAAGAGGCTCCTTCACACCCTTGCTGTGACCCAAGAAGTTTTCCGCCCCATCCGCCCAATTCGAGAGGAACCCCGGGTGTCCGGCCACAAATGAAGAGGAGCCCTGTTTTCACCTGCTCAGCTCCAGATGAGGGCCCCTTTCCCTGCTTCATCGGGAAAGGGTTCCCGGCGCACCGCTCGCATCACAAGAGGAGGCGTTCCCACCAGGAGAGTTGGGAAGAGGCTCAGGGGCCTGGCCACCATTCCCCAAGACACGCAAAAGCCTCGTCCATTCCAGATCAACCTGACTGCCCTGCACTGCCTCGAATGTCATTCCGAGGCTCGACTCCTGACACACTGGCACGTGTGACAGCCCTGGGGTACCTCGAGGGCAAGCCACAGATCCCTGTGTCTGCTCAGTGGGGAGCCGGACACTGCTGCTGCAGCTGGGGAGGAAAGCAGTGGTGCACGTTTCCAGGCGAGACGAGGCCTGACTTTCCTGTGGAGGATATAGTGGAACCACAAGACCTATGTCAGCACAGGCAAGAACAGCTCAGGCTCTGGCCTCAGCACGAGACGAGGACTGAGGACCCAGCGATGACTCGGGAGGAATCCCCAGAGGCGCTCTGCAACTCACACGGAGACGGACCTCTCTGAAGAAACAGGGGCTTGTCCCAGAGGTATTCCTTATAACTCGAGAGGACCCCACTGCCACTCGAGAAAAACCAAAAGCCACTCTTCTGCAGGCACGGTGAAGCCCTTGTCCGCTGTGGCATCTCAGGGAAAATCACCTCTTCCTTCTTTCATCTCGGAAGCCTCCTACACACCCTTGCTGTGACCCAAGAAGTTCCCCGCCCCACACTTTCCCACTCGAGAGGAACCCTGACGATCCCGCCATGGCTCAAGAGCAGCCCTGTTTCTCTGCTCAGCTCCAGAGGATGGTCCTTTACCCTGGTCCGTCAGCAAAGTGTACCCGGCGCTCACCCCAGGAGAGTCGGCATGTGCATCAGATGTCGGACACCATTCTCCAAAACCCCAAAATGCCTCGTCCACTCCAGATGAACCTGACCGCCCTGCACTGCCACGACTGTCACCTCGAGGCTTGATGTGCGACACACTGGCACGTGTGACAGCCCTGGGGTACCTCGAAGGCAAGCCACATAACCCAGTGTCAACTTGTTGGGGAATCTGACACTGCTGCTGCAGCTGGAGAGGCAAGAGGCCATGCACGTCTCCAGGCGAGACGAGGCCTGACTCCCCTGTGGGGGCTTCAGAGGAACCCCAAGACATATGTCAGCTTTGGCGAGGAAAGATTAGTCTCAAGCATCAGCACCAGACAGGGACTGAGGACCTGCCGACAACTAGGGAGGAATCCCCAGAGGTGCCTGGCAACTGGCACGGAGCCTGGCCTCTCCTGAGGCCATAGGGGCGGGTCCCTGGGGTCTGGTTCTTAACTCGAGAGGACCTCACTGCAACTTGAGAAAAAATAAAACTTCTCCCCTGCAGGCGAGGTGAGGCCCTTGTCTGCTGTGGCGTCTCGGGGCAAATCACCTCTTCTCTCTTGGACCTCGAAAGGGTACTTCACCTTCTTGCTGTGACCCAAGAAGTTTCCCGCCCCACAAGTCTCCACTCGAGAGGAACCCCGAGGGTCCTGCCAAGACTCAAAAGGAGCCCCGTTCTCCCCTGCTGAGCTCCAGATGAAGGTCCCTTTCCTGCTCTGTCGGGAAAGGGTTCCCAGCGCTCCCCTCATATCCCAATAGGAGACACTCGCACCAGGAGATTCGGGAGGAGCATCAGGGTTCTTGCCACCATTCCCCAATACCCCCAAATGCTTTGTCCATTCCAGATGAACCTGAATGCCCTGCATTGCCTCGACTATCACCCCGAGTCCTGATGTCCAACTCACTGGCACGGGTGACAGCCCTGGGGTAACTCGAGGACAAGTCACATATGCCTGTGTCCGCTCGATGGGTAGCCTGACACTGCTTATGGATATGGGGAGGCAAGCGGCCATGCACGTCTCCAGACGAGACGAAGCCTGACTCCCCTGTGGGGGCTCCAGGGGAACCCCAAGTCCTATGTCAGTACGGGTGAGGAAAGCTCAGACTGAGGCCTCAGCAGCAGATGAGGACCCATGACCTGGCGACGACTGGGGAGGAATCCCCAGAGGCGTCTGGTAACTGGCACTGACACTGGCTTCTCCTGAGCTCATAGAGGCGAGTCCCTGTGGTCCCCGTTGCAACTCGAGAGGACTCACCGCTACTCGAGAAAAACCAGAAGCTTCTCCCCTGCAGGTGATGTGAGGCCCTTGTCCACGGCAGTGTCTCGGGGGAAATCAACCATTCCCTCTTGGACCTTGAAAGTCTCCTTCAGTTCCTTGCTGTGACCAAGAAGTTCCCCGCCCCACCCATCCCCACTCGAGAGGAACACAGAGGGTCCCGCTGGGACTCAAGAGAAGCCCCGTTTGCCCCTGCTCAGCTCCAGATGAGGGACACTTTCCTGCTATGTCTGGAAAGGTTTCCTAGTGCTCCTCTCGCACCCCAAAAGGAGTCGCTCACACCAGGGAAGTTGGGAGGAACATCAGGGGTAGGGCCACCATTCCCCAAGACCCCCAATGCTTCTTCCATTCCAGATGAACCTGTCTGCCCTGCACTGTGTCGACTGTCACCCCGAGTCCTGAAGCCTGAACCACTGGCACGGGTGACAGCCCTGGTGTATGTCGAGGGCAAGCCACATATCACTGTGTCTGCTCTACGGGGAGCCTGACACTGCTGCCTTAGATGGGGAGGCAAGCGGCTGTGCACGTCTCCAGGCGAGAGAAGGCCTGACTCCCCTGTGGGACTCCAGTGGAAGCCCAAGACATATGTCAGCACGGGCGAGGAAAACTCAGGTTCCGGACTCAGCACCAGGCGAAAACTGAGGACCTGCCAATGACAGGGGAGGAATCCCGAGTGGCGTCTGGCAACTACCACGGAGACTGGACACTCCTGAGGCAACAGGGCTGGTCCCTGGGGTCCCCGTCATAACTCGAGTGGACCCCGCCGCAACTCGAGAAAAACCAGTAGCTTCTCCCTTGCAGGCGGGATGAGGCCTTTGTCTGCTGCTGCATCTCTGGTGAAATCACCGCTTCCCTCTTGGACCTCGAAAGGCTCCTTCACCCCTTGCTGTGACCCAAGAAGTTCCCCGCCCCAGCCATCCCTAATTGAGAGGAACCCAGAGGGTCCCACGGAGACTCAAGAGGAATTCAGTTTGCCCTTGCTAAGCTCCAGATTAGAGTCCCTTTCCCTGCCCGTTAGGGAAAGGGTTCCCAGCAATCCCCTCACAGCCCAAGAGGAGTCGCTCACACCAGGAGAGTCGGGAAGAGATCAGGGGTCGGGTCACAATTTCCCAAGTGCCCCAAATGCCTCGCCCACTCCAGATGAACCTGACTGCTCTGGACTGCCTCGACTGTCACCCCGAGTCTCGATGCCTGAACCACTGGCACATGTGAAAGCCCTGAGGTACCTCAAGGGAAAGCCACAGATCCCTGTGTCCGCTCAACGGGGAGCCTGACATTGATGCTGCAGCTGTAGAGGCAAGCTGCCATGCACGTCTCCAGGCGAGACGAGGCCTGACTCCCCTGTGGGGGCTCCAGGAAAACCCCAAGACCTATGTCAGTATGGGTGAGGAAAGCTCAGGTACCGGCTTCAGCATCAGACGAGGACTGAGTACCTGGTGACGGCTGAGAAGGAATCCCCAGAGGCACCTGTCAACTGGCAAGGAGACTGGCCTCTCCTGAGGCCACAGGGGCGGGTCCCTGGGGTCCCCGTCGTAACTCGAGAGGACCCCAAGTCGTCTCGAGTGAAACCAGAACCTTCTCCACTGCAGGCGGAATGAGGACCTTGTTAGCTTCGACGTCTCATGGGAAATCACCCCTCCCCTATTGGACCTCGAATGGCTCTTTCATCCCTTTGCTGTGACCCAAAAAGTTCCGTGCCCTGCCCTTACCCACTCGAGAGGAACCCCGCGGGTCCCTTCGCGACTCAAGAGGAGCCCTGTTTGCACCTGCTCAGCTCCAGATGTGGGTCCTTTTCTCTACTTTGAGAAAGGTTTTCCGACACTCTGCTCGCATCCCAAGAGGAGACGCTCGCACCAGGAGAGTCAGCAGAAGCATCAGGGGTCGGGCCAGCATCCCCCAAGACCCCAAATGCCTCGTCCACTCCAGATGAACCTGACTGCCCTGCACTGCCTCGACTGTCACCCCGATACTCGACACCAGACACACTGGCACATGTGACAGCCCTCGGGTACCTCGAAGGCAAGCCACAAATTCCTGCGTCCGCTCAAAAGGAAGCCTGACACTGCTGCTGCAGCTGGGTAGGCAAGCGGCTGTATATGTCCCCAGGCTAAATGAGGCCTGACTCCACTGTGGGGGCTCCAAGGGGACCCCAAGGCCTAAGTTAGCACGGGTGAGGAATGCTCAGGCTCCGGCCTCAGCACCAGATGAGGATTGACGACCCGGTGACCAGTGAGGAGGAATCCCCAGAGGCTCCTGTCCACTGGCACGGACACTGGCGTCTCCTGAGGCCACAGGGGCGGTTTCCTGGGGTTCCCATCGTAACTCGANGGACAGTCGGGAGGAGCATCAGGGGTCTTGCCACCATTCCCCAAGACCCCCAAATGCCTTGTCCACTGCAGATGACCCTGACTGCCCTGCACTGCTGTGACTGTCAGCCCGAGGCTCGATGCCCGACACACTGGCACGTGTGACAGCCCTGGGTAGGACCTCGAGGGCAAGCCACAGATCCCTGTGTCCTCTTTACGGGGAGCCTTACACTACTGCTGCAGATGGGGAGGCAAGTGGCCGTGAACGTCTCGAGGCTAAACGAGACCTGACTCCCCTGTGGCGGCTAAACGAGAAAGACAAGACCTTTGTCAGCACGGGCGAGGAATACTCAGGCTCCGGCCTCAGCACCAGACGAAACCCGAGGACCTGCTGATGAGTGAGGAGGAATCCCCAGAGGCGCCTGGCAACTGGCATGGAGAATGGACACTCCTGAAGCCACAGGGCTGGTTTCTGGGGTCCCCGTCCTAACTCCAGAGGACCCCGCTGCAAGTCGAGAAAAACCAGATGCTTCTCCCCTGCAGGCATGGTGAGACCCTTGTCTGCTGCGTCTTCTCGGGTGAAATTACCCCTTCCCTCTTGGACCGCGAATGGCTCATTCACAACCTTGCTGTGACCCAAGAAGTTCCCAACCCCACTTGTCCCTACCCGAGAGGAACCCCGAGAGTCCCGTCACTACTCAAGAGGAGACCCATTTTCCCCTGCACAGCTCCAGATGAGAGGTCCTGTACCTGCCTCAGCTGGAAAGGATTCCNAAGTTCCCACCCCACCTGTCCCTACCCGAAAGGAATGCCGAGAGTCCCGTCACTACTCAAAAGGAGCCCCGTTTTCCCCTGCACAGCTCCAGATGAGAAGTCCTGTCCCTGAATCATCGGGAAAGGATTCCCAACGCTCTCCTCGCATCTCAAGAGGAAGCGATCGCACCAGGAGGGTCGGAAGGAGCCTCAGGTTTTGGACCACCATTCCCCAAGACCCCCAAATGCCTCATCCACTTTAGATGAACCTGACTGTCCTGCTCTGCCTCGACAGTCACTGTGAGGCTCGAATCCTGACACACTGGCACGTGTGACATCCCTGGGGTACCTCAAATGCAAGCCACAGATAACTGTGTCCACTTGACGGAGAGCCGGACACTGCTGCTGCAGCTCGGGAGGATAGTGGCCGTGCACGTCTCCAGGCGAGGCGAGGCGAGGCCTGGCTCCCCTGTGGGCACTCCAGGAAAACCCTAAGTCCTATGTCAACATGGGCGAGGAAAGCTCAGGCTCTGGCCTGAGCACCAGATGAAGATTGAGGACCTGGCGACAACTGGGTAGGAATCCCAGAGGCGACTCACAACTCACACGGAGACTGGCCTCTCCTGATTCCACAGGGGCGGGTCCCTGGGGTCCCCTCGTACCTCGAGAGGACCCTGCCGCAACTCGAGAAAAACCAGAAACTTCTGCCATGCAGGCGGGGTGAGGCCCTTGTCTGCTGCGGCATCACTGGGGAAATCACTTCTTCCCTCTTGCACCTTGAAAGGCTCCTTCACACCCTTACTGTGACACAAGAAGTTCACCACCCCACCTGTTCCCACTTGAGAGGAACCCCGAGGGTCCCACATGACTCAAGAGGAGCCCCATTTTCCCCTGCTTAGCTCCAGATGAAGGGCCATTTCCCTGCTCCATCGGGAAGGGGTTTCCAGTACTCTCCTCGCATCCCAAGAGGAGGCGCTCCCACCAGGAGAGTTGGGAGAAACCTCAGCGGTCAGGCCACCATTCCCCAAGACTCTCAAATACCTCGTCCACTCAAGATGAACCTGACTGCCCTGCACTGACTCGATTGTCACCCCGATATCGACTCCCGACACACTGGTACTTGTGACAGCCTTGGGTTACCTCGAGGGCAAGCCACAGTCCCTGTGTCAACTCAACGGGGACCCAGACACTGTAGCTGGAGCTGGGGAGGCAAGCGGCTGTGCACGTCTTCAGGCAAGACGAGGCCTGACTCCCCTGTGGGGGCTCCAGGGAAATACCAAGACCTATGTGAGCATGAACGAGGCAAGCTCAGGCTCCGACCTCTGCACCAGACGAGGACTGAGAACCCAGCGACGACAGAGGAGGAATCCCGAGAGGCGCGTCAAAACTTGCACGGAGACTGGTCTCTCCTGAGGCCACCGGGGCGTTTCCCTGGGGTCCACGTTGTAACTCATGACCCTGCCACAACTCGAGAAAATCTAGAAGCTTCTCCCCTGCAGGCGGGCTGAGCCCCTTGTCCTCTCTTGCATCTCGGGATAAATCACCTGTTACCTCTTGGACCTCTAAAGGCTCTTTCACAACATTGGTGTGACCGAAGAAGATTTTGCTGCTCTGGTCCCTACTCGAGAGGGACCTCGAGGGTCCCACCACTACTCAAGAGGAGCCCCATTTTCCCCTGCACACACCAGATGAGGGGTCTTGTCCTTGCCTCATTGGGAAAGGTTACCCAACACTCAAGAGGAGGCGATCGCACCAGGAGGGTCGAGAGGAACCTCAGGGTTCGCACCACCATTCCCCAAGACCCCCAAATGCCTCGTCCACTCCAGATGAACCTGACTGTCCTGCTCTGCCTCGATGGTCACCCCGAGGATTGACTCTCGACACACTGGCACATGTGACAGCCCTCGGGGACCTCGAGGGCAAACCACAGATTCCTGTGTTTGATCATCGTCCTCCTCACTGCTGCTGCAGTTGGAGAGGAAAGTGGCAGTGCATGTCTCCAGACGAGACGAGGCCTGACTCCCCTGTGTGGCCTCCAGGGGAACCCCAAGACCTATGTCAGCACGGGCGATGAAAGCTCAGGCTCCGGCCTCAGCACCAGATGAGGACTGAAGACCTGGTGACGACAGACGAGGAATCCCCAGAGGCACCTCACAACTCGCACGGAGACTGGCCTCTCCTTAGGCCACAGGGGCGGGCCCCTGGGGTCCCCGCCGCAACTCGAGAAAAACCAGAAGCTTCTTTTCTGCAGGTGGGGTGAGGCCCTTGTCTGCTGCAGTGCACTAGAGATTTCCCCTCAATGAGGATAAGGTCCATTTCCCCTTCTCAGTGACTTGAGAGCAATCCTGTCTAACCCTCGTACCTCGAAAGGAGCCATGACTAATTTCAGGCAACATGAGAGCTACCCTGATGTCCCTGTCACAACTCGAGAGGATCGTGAACATTCAGGTCACAACTTGAGAAACACCATGAGATTCTAACCCAACGTGAGATGAGGCCTTTGCTCCTGCAGTCATTCAAGAGCAATTCTGCACACCATATTGCAACTCAAAAGGAGACTAGACTACCCTGAGGCAACATGAAAGATTCCCTGAGTTCTCTGTCACAACTCGAGAGGAAATCAAAGCTTTAGGCTGCAACTTGAGAAACACCATGAAATAGATCCCTCAGTGAAAAATGAGGCCAATTGCCCCTGCAGTGAATCGAGAGCAATGCCACGCACTGCCTTGCAACTCGAAAGGAAACGACTTCCTTGAGGAAATATGCGAGGTTCCCTAGGTTCACCTTCAGAAATCTAGAGGAACCCCAATCTCCACACTGGAATGTGAGAAAAACAAGATCCCCTAACATTGCCACCACTGCAAATGCGAGATAAGGCCCTTTTCTAGTGCAGCGCCTCAAGAGCAATCCACTATTCCCTTTTGAAACGTGAAAAGAGGCTTGAATCTCTTTACACAATTCAAGAGGTTCCCCGAGATTCCCATCACCACTTGAGAGGAACCATGAGTTTCATGCCACAACTCAAAAAGAGCCCCGTTTTCCCAACCTCATCACGAGATTAGCACCGATTCTCCTGCTTCAACTCAGAGGAATCCCAACATTCCGCTAACACCTCAAGTGGAGGCTTGTCCTCCCTATTGGAACCCCAGAGGAATTCTGGGGTTCCTACTGCAAGTCAAAAGGACACCAACTTCCCCCTCAATTCAAGATAAAATCCCATTCCCCTGAAAAGACTCAAACGGAACCCTGAGTATCCCCTAAGAACACGAAGGGAGGTCTGACTCCCCTGTTGCACCTCTACAAAAAGCCAAAATTCGCCATGTCATTTCAACAGGCCTGACACCCCTTTTTCCAATTTGACTGGAAAGTGGAGTTCCATGTCTCAACATGAGCTGAGGCCTGAATTCCCTTTTGAAACTCAATAGGAAGGCCGAAATCCTTATCACAACTGGAGACAAATCCTGACTCTCGCTCCACCCTGAAATGAGAGCATATATCCCTTCAGCGACTCAAAGGCATCCTGAAGTGGCCTTCAGAATCTGAAAGGAGGCCTGACTTGCCTGAGGCAGCATGCCAGGCTCCCAGAAGACCACGTCCAAACGAGAGGAGCCCAGTGGTGGCTTCCAACAACAACTTGAGAAACATCACGAGATTCTCCCCTGAATGCGATATGAGGCCCGATTACCCTGCAGCTAGTCGAGAGCAACCCTCTGCTCCTCCTTACAACTTGAAAAGAGACTTGACTTCCCTGAGGCATCACAAGAGGTTCCCCTGAGGTATCTGTTTCAGCTGGAGAGGCATCCAAAACTTCTGGTGGCAACTGGAGAAACCATGAGATTCCCACCTGTAAGCAAGATTAGGACCTTTTCCCCTGCAGTGTCTCGAGAGCAACTCCATGTTCCCTCTCGAAACTGGAAAGGAGGCTCGATTCCTTTTAGCCACTCAAGAGGCTATCCAAAATATTTGTTGACATCTCACTTTCCCACAACAAGTCAAGAAGAGCCCCATGTTCACTGCCTCATTTCAACTGAGGGCCGATTCCTTGGCTTCATCTTGAGAAGAATCCCAATGTTCTCTTATATCTAAAGAGAAGGCTTGTCTCACCTATTGAAAACTTTGTGGAAGCCCGAGAATTCGTTCTGCAAGTTGAAAGGACAGTGAGTACGTCCTCAATTTGAGATAAGGCCTGAGTCCCCTACATTGTCTAGAATGGAACCCCAAGTATGCCTTCACCACCCGAATGGAAGTCTGACTCCCTTGATAAACCTCTATAAAAAGACCCACATCCTCACCTCAATTCGACAGGAGGCCTGACACATATTTTGCTCGGTAGGAAATCAAGTTCCATACTTCAACACGTGGCGAGGGCTGACTCCCCCTGCTCCCTGTCACAAGTGGAAAGGAACCCTGAATCCCGCCTCATCCTGAAATCAGCTCCTATAACCCCTAGGCGACTGGTGAGGAATCCTTAGGTCGCCCTCACAACTTGAAAGGAGGCTTGACATTCCTAAGGCAATGAGAGGCTCACTGAGGTCCCCCTCAAAAATCGAAAGCAACCCAAATCTTCCCACTGCAACTCAAGAAACATCACAGGATTTCCCACTCAATGTGATAAGGCCCATTTCCTTCTCAATGACTTGAGCGCAATCCTGCCCAACCCTCACACCTCGAAAGGAGCCTTGATTAAACTCAGGTAAGATGAGAGGTACCCTGAGATCCCCGTTGCAACTCGAGAGGAAGCCGAAGCTTCAGGCTGCAACTTGAGAAGTAACACTAGATTCCAACTCAATGCGAGATGAGGCCCTTTCCCTCACAGTGATTTGAGAGCAATTACATGCACTGCATCGCAATTTAAAAGCAGACTAGACCACCCTGAGGTAACAGGAGAGGTTCTGATCTGGGTGGTCCTAAAATCGAAGAAGAATAGGACAGCATACCACTTTCTCCCCCACAAATTCATCAAAAGAACATTTTAATGCTGAGTAAATTCCAAAAAACAACTTCTGAATGCCAGCAGAGGACATCAGGCACACAGAAAACCTGCTCATTGTCTTCAAAAACAGGTAGGAAAAAATATAAAAGACAAAAAGAGAAACAAAAGAGGTAGAGAGGGAGCTCCCTCCTGGGAAGGGAGTCTTAACAAGAGATAGGTTTCCAAACACCAAGAAACACTCTGGCTGCTGAGTCTGTGGTGAGCCTTGGAAGCACAGAGGGCAACATAACAGGGAGGAAAAATAAATAATTAAAACCACAGATTACGAGCCCAATGGTAACTTCCCCAGTGGAAAAGTAGCACAGGCACCTGCATCTGCCACTGTCAAGTGGGGGCTGGGCAGGGAGGCACGGGCAGCATTGCTTCTTAAGCATTGGGCCTGAATGCCCCAAGGGTAACCAGAGCGAACTAACTTGGGCTGGAAAACTAGACTATGGGATAGCTACCACGCAAAAAGCTCTAACATAAGACACTGCCAGAACAGCTCACAGAACAAAGGATGGAAAAGAATTAGTTGGCTGCAGACCATCACCCTCCAGTGACAAGCAGCCAGAGCCAGAAGGGCCGGTAGGGGACAATAGAAGCCAAACCACAGATTATGAGCCCAATGGTAACTTCCCCAGTGGAAAAGTAGCACAGGCACCTGCATCTGCCACTGTCAAGTGGGGGCTGGGCAGGGAGGCACGGGCAGCATTGCTTCTTAAGCATTGGGCCTGAATGCCCCAAGGGTAACCAGAGCGAACTAACTTGGGCTGGAAAACTAGACTATGGGATAGCTACCACGCAAAAAGCTCTAACATAAGACACTGCCAGAACAGCTCACAGAACAAAGGATGGAAAAGAATTAGTTGGCTGCAGACCATCACCCTCCAGTGACAAGCAGCCAGAGCCAGAAGGGCCGGTAGGGGACAATAGAAGCCCCAGAGAGACATTATCTGCCAATCTGCTAGCAGACTTCTTTGCTAATCAAGATTTCTTGGGGTTCTGGACAGTCATCATCTGCTTGATGTACACCCATAAAGATGCACCAGTTGTACACCCAGAAAACTGAGCAGAAGGGATGGGAGAGGTGATAAGTCACAGCAACAGTGCTTGCCAAACACCTGAGCTACTTGGACCTGGGAAGGGCACAAAACGGAGGGCCAGTGGAGTCTGCATATCTGAGGACTGCCTGAGTGCTTGAACATGAACAGCTTAGACCTGGGAGGTGCATGCAGCCCAGGGCCAGCCTCAGACAGTTCCTGATGGGGCAACCTAGAGCCTGAGCTGTGTGCGCTGTGAGCAGGGGCAGGCCCAGTGTGGCTGAGACACTGCGAGCAGATGCCATGGTTATTTTTTGCAGTGTCCCTCCCTCCCACAGTGCGACTGAACAAGTCAGCCTAAAAAAAGTGTCCACCACCACAACCCTTGTGTCAGGGCGAAAATCAGACACTGAAGAGACCAGCAAATGGAAGAATCTAAAACAGAGGGAATAGCCTTGGAAGTGACAGGTGCAATAGATTAAAACCATATTGTTAGTATGGACTACATAGAAAGGGGCCTATAGATTGAGAAATATAAGCCGGACCAAGGAACTATCCAAAAGTGAACTGACCCCACAGTGCCCACTACAACAGCAAAGAAAGTTCTAGATATATCTTTACTATTTTTATGATCATTCTCTTTTTTTCTTTTTTCTTCTCTTTTTTAACTTTAAAAATGTTTTAATTCCTCTATTACTCCTTTAATTTTCATTTTTATAACCTACAATTATTTTCCAATAACAATCTTATTTTTAAAGTAAATTAAAAATTTTTTAAAAAAACAATAATTTTAATAATAAGAATATTGCTTCTTGTGACCATATGCATAAACCCATAATTTTAATAATAAGAATAAAAAACAAACCCTTGTCATGATATGTCATGACAAATGTTTCATATCGTGACATAAGTTTTATCGTGACAAATGTTTTATATCGTGACATGACATAAGTCACTTATCATGACAAGTGTTTTATATCTCGACATAAGTCACTTATCGTGACAAGTGTTTTATATCCTGACATGATTCACTTTATCGTGACAAGTGTTTTATATCGCGACATAAGCCACTTATCGTGACATAAGTCACTTATCGTGACAAGTGTTTTATATCCTGACATGATTCACTTATCGTGACATAAGTCACTTATGGTGACAAGTGTTTTATATCACAACATAAGTAACTTATCGTGACAAGTGTTTTATATCGTGACATATGTCACTTATTGTGACTTCTTCTTCTTCCTCAATCTTCAGTATCCATTTTTACTTGAGGGCGAGATTTTCTCTGCCAGGTCGCCTCTCTCTTCTTTCTTCCTCTTCTCTTCTATACACAACTTTATGAATCTGTGTGTTCCAGACAGTGGAGAACACTTAAGGAACTGATTACTGGCTAAATCTGTCTCTCTACATTTCATTTC
>SJYG01001826.1:12810-31126 GCA_006410535.1 Litocranius walleri
ACTCACCACAGCTAGAGAGAGCCCAGAGCAAATAAATAGATATGTATATACTCTTTATTTTTAAATAAATGAAAACATCTTATCAAGTAAAGCAAAACGACGGCAACAAAAAAGAAGCTCTTTCCCAAACTCCATAAAATATGGAGGTGGAGGTGGAGGGTAGACATTATAGGGAACTCAGAACAGAGGTACATGATTAGGACAGAAGCACTCTTCTTCCTTCATTTACTCACAGGTCATGGTGAGAAGCTGGCCTTGGGGCTTGTGCCTTCCCCGAAGGGTGGATGTTGGCAGGCATACAACTCA
The DNA here is from genome assembly GCA_006410535.1 of Litocranius walleri. Taxonomy (NCBI): domain Eukaryota; kingdom Metazoa; phylum Chordata; class Mammalia; order Artiodactyla; family Bovidae; genus Litocranius; species Litocranius walleri. Next base: position 13,117 of record SJYG01001826.1, read on the forward strand.
AGAGGTCTGTAAAACAAACTTTTGTTGATCCAAAGATACCTAAACATGTTGTCCAAATTTTCCCAAGAGGAATCAGCTGGTGTGATTATTAAAATTCCAGAACCTAGGCCCCTCTCAGCTCTAGGGAATTTGGAAATCATTTAGGAAACCTGTTGAATGTTGCCAGAAGGCAATGGCAACCCACTCCAGTACTCTTGCCTGGAAAATCCCATGGATGGAGGAGCCTGGTAGGCTGCAGTCCATGGAGTCGCTAAGAGTTGGACATGACTATTTGTTGATCCAAAGATACCTAAACATGTTGTCCAAATTTTCCCAAGAGGAATCAGCTGGTGTGATTATTAAAATTCCAGAACCTAGGCCCCTCTCAGCTCTAGGGAATTTGGAAATCATTTAGGAAACCTGTTGAATGTTGCCAGAAGGCAATGGCAACCCACTCCAGTACTCTTGCCTGGAAAATCCCATGGATGGAGGAGCCTGGTAGGCTGCAGTCCATGGAGTCGCTAAGAGTTGGACATGACTGAGCGACTTCACTTTCACTTTTCCCTTTCATGCATTGGAGAAGGAAATGGCAACTCACTCCAGGGTTCTTGCCTGGAAATGGGTGAAGACTGTGATTGGATTACACGAAGAGCACTCACCCATTTCTTAAAGTGCTACCCAGGAATGACCATTACGTCTATCAGACTGAGCTTTGAGGAGGTGCTCATGTACTTATGTGGGTTTCAGAGCCAGATTCAACAAGGCTCAGGCACTCAAATGTGATTTGGGCAGTTTAACTGCTCTTTCTTGTATAAAATGGAAATAAGCATTATTATATCCATCTCGCAATGGTGGTTGTAAAGATTAGATGCTGTGTTCCATGTGTTTGGTACACAATCTAAGTGTCAACAAGCAGTAGCTATTAAACCACTTGCAAATTCTCAGTGCCTGGCAGATGATCAAGCACTGTTACTTACTCTTTCCAAAGCTTAGTTTCCTCCTAGGGAAGGGACGTTGAGAAGTGTGAAATAGGCCCCCGCTACCTGTCTTCAGTTATTTTAGCTGTAGATTAACACAAGACAAATTAACAAGACAAGGACTTCCCTGGTGGTCCAGTGGCTAAGCCTCTACCCTCCCAAGGCAGGGGCCCCATGTCCAAGCCCAGGGCAGGGCACTAGATCCCTCATGCGGCAACTAAGAGTTCAAATGCTGTGACTAGAGATCCCGCGTGCCGGGACTTCTTTGGTGGCTCAGTGGTAAAGAATCTGCCTGTCAATGCCGGGGACAAGGGTTTGAGCCCCGATCCAGGAAGATCCTGCATGCCATGGACCAACCATGCCCATGCGCTACAACTGCTGAGCCTGTGCTCTGCAACAAGAGAAGCCGCTGCAATGAGAGGCCTGCACGCCGTGACGAGAGCAGCCCCTGCTCACCACAGCTGGAGAAAAGCCCAACAAGCAACGAAGACCCTGCACAGCTGTTAAAGAATAAAAGATCCTGCATGCCCAGCTGACACACTGCACAGCCAGATAAATAAATACTTTTAAATAAAAAAACAGGAAAAATTAATTAATATACACAGAGGTCATAGAAATTCTACCCCTATGCCCTAACCCCACCCAGACCAAGTGACCAAAGCAGTCTGTTCATATAACATTCTCAGATACAGAATTATTTATGAAGATTTTAGAAAGGGGTTTGTGCTTGGGGTAGTAGACTCATGAGGGAAGACAGTCTGTTTATTTGGCTTTCTTAGCCTTGAATTCCTTAGCTGGTGATAAGAATACTCTCTACACTCCTGGCATAGGGGGATCCTTTCACATGGGTGATTTATTTTCTACTTTTTGGGGGAATGAAGGAGAGGTCCTAGTGTTATTGTTTTAATATCAATCTTTCCTCACCAGCTCTTTCTCCAGTGACTTTAACCCCAAACAATCAGTTTACCACTGTGGTAGGTCATGGGGCAGCCTGCTCCAAGCCTCAACACAGAGGTACTATGAAATGCAGGCATAATGCTAAATCCTCTGTGAGAAGTGTTAGTTGCTCAGTCGTGTCCAACTCTTTGTGACCCCATGGACTGTAGCCCACCAGACTCCTCTGTTCATGGGATTCTCCAGGCAAGAATACTGGAGTGGGTAGCCATTTCCTCCTCCAGGGGGGTCTTCCTGACTCAGGGATGGAACCCAGGTCTCCTGCATTGCAGGCGGATTCTTTACTGTCTGAGCCACCTAGCAAGACCCTATGGCAGCTATTAAGACATCTCCTGGTCATTGCTGAGTTTTTCTCACTGAATGCTTCTTAAGTATTTATTTTAATATTTTAATGATGTTTGCTGTTTCTGGGGTACTTGGTACATTGCATTGGTTTTTTACAATCAGATCATTACCTCCTCTGCCACATGTAGGCAATGCCATGAAGTGATAATGCTCACCATATTCAACCAGATTGGGTACCAACTGGCTTTGTGTGGCAATCTATAACACTAGCAATTTCTAGGACAGTTCACCATCAATAGTGAGCCAAGAGATTGTGATGAGATAGGAAATATGGGAGTCCAGTAGTTCCTGAATCTTGCAGACCATAGAATTACTTGGGGATCTTAAAATTGCTTATTTAACTGATACGCAGAGTACATCAAGAGAAACGCTGGGCTGGAAGAAGCACAAGTTGGAATCAAGATTGGCAGGAGAAATATCAATAACCTCAGATATGCAGATAACACCACCCTTATGGCAGAAAGTGAAGAGGAACTAAAAAGCCTCTTGATGAAAGTGAGAGAGGAGAGTGAAAAAGTTGGCTTAAAGCTCAACATTCAGAAAACGAAGATCATGGCATCTAGTCCCATCACTTCCTGGGAAATAGATGGGGAAACAGTGGGAACAGTGTCAGACTTTATTTTTTGGGGCTCCAAAATCACTGCAGATGGTGACTGCAGCCATGGAATTAAAAGATGCTTACTTCTTGGAAGGAAAGTTATGACCAACCTAGATAGCATATTAAAAATCAGAGATATTACTTTGCCAACAAAGGTCCATCTAGCTAAGGTCTGGTTTTTCCAGGGGTCATGTATGGATGTAAGAGTTGGACTGTGAAGAAAGCTGAGTGCCGAAGAATTGATGCTTTTGAACTGTGGTTCTGGAGAAGACTCTTGAGAGTCCCTCGGACTGCAAGGAGGTCCAATCAGTCCATCCTAAAGGAGACCAGTCCTGGCTGTTCATTGGAAGGACTGTTGCTGAGGCTGAAACTCCAGTGCTTTGGCCACATCATGGAAAGAGTTAACTCACTGGAAAAGACCCTGATGCTGGGAGGGATTGGGGGCAGGAGACATGGACGACGAGGATGAGATGGCTGGATGGCATCACGGACTCGATGGACGTGAGCTGGGTGAACTCTGGGAGTTGGTGATGGACAGGGAGGCCTGGTGTGCTGCAATTCATGGGGTCTCAAAGAGTTGGACACAACTGAGCAACTAAACTGACTATTTAATTCTCCATGAATCTGCTTTATTTTTTTGTAATTTCGCCCTCTTTTTTAAAAATAAAAAAATTATTTTATTTGTAAATTGTTGGAATCTGTATTTTTTTAAAAAATGTGCTGAAAGATTCTGATGAGCAGCCAAGATTGGGAACTAATTTTGTTGTAGTGTAGAACCTGACAGCTGAAATTTTTTTTTCTTTCCTTACTTCAAGGATGATTAGCTTGAATAAACACCTTGCCAGTCAGGTTCTTCTGCTTTTGAGATTTTAGTTGATTTCATTACTGACAGTTTGAAGTATTGCTAGGCTTTTTTGTTTGTTTTTTGTCTCTGGGGGCTGTGCCCAAGCAGCTTGTAAGATTTTAGTTTCCACACCAGGGATTAAACCTGCATCCTCAACAGGGAAAGTGCCATGTCCTAACCGCTAGACTGCCAGGGAATTCCCCCTGGGTTTCCGGTTGTTGTTGTTTTTTTTCCTCCGCCCCCTGCTCCCCACACTTTAAATTCCGCCCCCATGTCTCAAGTTCACCAATTGGGAACCTGCCAAACCCTAAGCCCTCATCTTCCACCCCTAGAGAGCCGAACACCAGGCCAGTGTGCTCATTTCTACTTCTGATCTCACTGTGCGCCCCGGCCTGTTGTGTAACTTCCAGAGCCTGTAAGTAATTACTTTTAATTTTTTTTCAAAAGTTCCTGATGATTACTGCTGAAGAACTACATTGGTTATTGATAGACTGAGATGGTCAGAGAATACTGGCTCATCACATCCTAAACTCAATTCCCTCTAGTGCACAAAACTTTCTGAATATTAGGAGTGATCGCTAAATTCATACTGTAATAATTTTTGCAGTCTATAAAGATGGCTATCGAAAAGAAACCAAAAAAAAAAAAAGAAAAGAATCCCAGGGGACTCTGATTTCCTTAAGCTATGGGAGAGCTTGTAGATCAATGTGGTAAGTAGGAGCAACTTACTCAATACAAAACTAACAGCATTAGTCAATTCAGGAACAGGAAATCCAGCAACAGTTTCAACTGCTTTCAGCGGCAATTGTTGAGCTTATGTATAGAGGCTACTAGAAAAACTAAGTAAGAAAGTCAATGAGGTGTCCTGCTTAATTCTCTGTCTGGCTCTAGCACTGCTTTCTTTTCTACTGCATTAAACATTTCTCAAATAATACAGGCATAGTGTACAAAACAGCATTTCCTCCCTCCCTCTCCCTCTTCCTTTCCGATTCCATTCCCTAGGGTGAAATCCTTAATAATAGTTTGATCTGTATCCAACAGATTTTTCTGTAGCATTGCTCTCCTAGGTGTTTAAAGTTTCAACGCAGAAGTAACACACTTCTCACTTACTTATTAAAAAGCCAAAGTCCTGTTGACTGACAGCCAACAGTCAGTTGACTCTCTTTCTTGAGGTGGGAAAGGCAGCCATAAGGAGTCAAATGCCATGTAATTAGTTTTTTGAGAAATCGAAACCTAAAAGACAGGAGCACATTTAACTTGGTTTCAGGAAACTGAAACTTTAAAATGGCGGGAACATTAAAATAGCGGGAACTTTAAAATGATGGGAACATTCTAGTTTCCTTTTTTAAGAAAATAAAAGCTGGGCATTTCTCCTGGGCTTGCTTTTGTGAAGCAGAGGATCCCTGAACAGGTCAGAACTCTGGTATTTTTCCCTTCAGCACCCCAACCTGAGACTATTCTCAGGAGAGACTGGAGCCACGCCTGTTCAACAGAAAATATGGGCTGGAAAAAAAGACCAAAGAATACTAAGATAAAAATCCACCCTGTGGAACCCAAAGCCAGTGCTCTGTGATAACACAGAGGGATGGGAAGGGGAGGGCTGTGGGAAGAGGCTATAAGAAGGAGGGGACATATGTATACCTATGGCTCATTCATGCTGGTGTATGGCAAAAGCCATCACAATATTGTAAAGTAATTGTCCTACAATTAATAAATGTATGTGTGTGTTGGTTGCTCAGTCGTGTCCAAATCTTTGCGACCCCATGGACTGTAGCCCACCAGGCTCCTTTGTCCGTGGGATTCTCCAGGCAAGAATACTGGAGTGGGTTGCCATTTCCTTCTCAAAAAAAAAAATATATATGCACACACACACACACACACACACACACACACATATATAAATAAATTCACCCTGTGGCTAGAAACCCTTTCAGATCTACTTTAGACAAGAGAGACTGTGGTGGACATGTTATGCCCACATTTTTCTTAAGTGAAATAGACAGTGAAGAGAACTGGTCCTTTGACAGGACTTACCTTCTAGCTCAGGCCAGGGATATGGGATGCAGGATTCCAGCCAGACACCCTGAGGTCTGAGACAGTGGTGGAGAGGATTGTGGGGTGGACAGATAACCAACTATCTGGAAGCAAACTCTCAGATAGATCAGGGAGGAGCTAGAGCTTTGGCGGGAAGGGGTGGCTGTCAGGATTTTCTGTCAGGTACCCAATTGGTTGATCTCTACGAAAAGGGTTTTGTTCTTCATGATATATACACACTTTTGTTTTCAGGAAAAACGTAAATGTATTAACCCAGAAGCTCGGACCTCATTGGATTTTCCAGGTTATTTTTTGCAAGTGTGTTCAAAAGTTTGATTATTTTGTTTACCAACATTTATCAAAAGCACTGGGAATTAACTTGCCCAACTGTAACAAACTGTTTTTTCTAATCCTTTGGGAGATGGGGAACAAATGAACGTATGATTTTGAATAATTCAGCAAGTGGATGTTTGAAAAATATTTGCCAATCTGTAATAGGAAAAAAGTCACCTGTGATAGTATGTATATATTTTACTAGACATAGGCAACACCTTCAGACATTCTGAGTGTTTCCTAGAAATCAGCTGCCACACTCATCTTTACAATATAAATACGCTCTTATCACTGCAGTTGTAGGTGATCTCTTAGAATTTACTTATTTAATTTTTGGCTGTGCTGTGAGGGCTTTCTCTAGTTGCAGTGGGCGGGCGCTACTCGCCCTTGCTGTGCACAGGCTTCTCCGTGGCGGTGGCTTCTCTTTGGTGCACAGCATGGACCCTAGGGCACACAGGTTTCAGGAGTTGTGAAACTGATCCGTGAAACATTTGAGGCGGGGCACTGAAGAGCTCCCATACCACACTCCTTTATGTTCTCAGTGCAGAGAAGAGTCCAGGGAGAGCAAAGTGATACATAAGAAGTGATTTATTAGAACAGGCGCTTTGGAGGCTCAGAAGAGGGGGAGCAAGAAGTGCCGCACCCTGAGAACTTACTGGGCTACAGTTTTATAATCAAAGGAAAAGTGGGGAAGGAGAGAACACCTTCTTCTCTTTCTTGAGTAGGCGTCATATTTTCATCATCAGTTCCTTCTCCAGGTTGAGCAGGGGAGTTTTCTTGTCCCTGCGTGGTCAGGCTAGGTCTACACATTCCTGGTTTTTCAGGTGTGCAGAGAGAATGTCCTAGGGATCATTAATGCCCTGAACTCACTGGGCAGGATGTGGGTCTCCCGCCACCGCTGTTTTATGGTCTGGGGGCAGTCCCCCACTTCTCTTGCATGAGTTCATTGTTAAGCAAGCCTGCTTGGTTTTATGGTTAAACTCACCTGCTCTCTTGAGTAATCATCAACTTATGAGACTCCCATATTCTTTTATTTACAAACCCCTAGTGGAATTGACTATTTAATCACCTATTTTGTCCCTTCATTCTGTCCCTGTCTGTTGCAGTGTGGGCTCAGTAGTTGCACCTCCCGGGTTCTAGAACATAGGCTCAGTAGTTTTGGCACATGGGTTCAGTTGCTCTGTGGCACGGGCGAACTTTCTGGATCAGGGATTTAACCTGTGTCTTCTGCACTGGCAGGCAGATTCTTTACCACTGAGCCATGAGGGAAGCCCTAACATGATTTTTTTAGACCCCAATTAAATAAGGACAAATTACCAGAGACTATGCCTACAGTCCTGACATAATGTAAAGAAATGTCAAAGGAGGCAACTGACTCATGTGGGCTGAACGCTGTCTGGTTTGAGTCTTGCCCTGGGAAATACAAGATATCATAATGCCTGGGGCAGTCCTGTCTGAGGTGGTGGTCTCCTCTCTCTAGGGTCTGTTTTGTTTTGTGGGTTGCATTTTTCTCAGCCCTGGGTGCTCACAAGCTTCCCCATTCTATTCTTCCCCTTGGGCCCACATGCAGAGGCTCTACTTCCCTTCCTAGACTATAATTTTCAAATACACACACACACACACACACACACAAACACACACAAACACGAGCGCGCGTGCGCACTTTAAGAACACGTAGAGTGGTGAGCAGGGGAGGGTGGAGGAGCCGAAACGAAGGTGCTGAAAAGGGGGGCGGTCTGCAGCGGGCTAGCTCTGTTCCGTCCTTTGCTCTGTGCGCGGGCCGGCGGTGTCTTAGGTTAGGGCTTTTCGCGTGGTAGCTGTCCCCCAGTCTGGTTTGCTAGCCCAAGTGAGGTCGCTCTGATTGCCCTCGGGGCATTCGGTCCAGGCCCTTACTAAGCGATGCGGCCGCGCCTCCCTGCCCCGCCCCCACTTGCTAGTTGCGGGGGCAGCGTCTGCGCTGCTTCTCCGCTGGGGGATTTACCGTTGGGCACGTAATCTGTTGGCTTTACTTACTTATTTATTTTTCCTCCCAGTTATGTTGCCCTCTGTGCTTCCAAGGCTCGCCACAGACTCAACCTTGAGTTTCCTGGTGTTTGGAAACTTCTCTCAAAAGACTCCCTTCCCGGGACGGAGCTCCGTCCCTACCTCTTTTGTCTCTGTTTTTTGTCTTTTATATTTTTTCCTACCTCCTTTCGAAGACACTGGGCTGCTTTTCTGGGTGTCTGATGTCCTCTGCTGGCTTTCAGAAGTTGTTTTGTGGTATTTACTCAGCCTTTAAATGTTCTTTTGATGAATTTGTGGGGGAGAAAGTGGTCTCCCCGTCCTATTCCTCCGCCATCTTAGGACCGCCCCCCTGCAAGTTGATTCTTTAAACTCTGTATTTTGTTTCTGACACCTATGTCATTGTGTGTGTTTTAGTTTATTCTCTTAAAGTGGTTCACAACATTCTTTTCAGTAAAGATTACCATGTTTTATTTCCTTATTCTATTATTGATAGGCTACTTCCAAAAGTTGGTGTTACAAATAGTGCTTTAAAAAAGAAAGACTGTTTTTATCTCCTTACACACATGGTTTACCCATTCATCAGTTCAAAAACATCTTGGTTGCTTCCAAATTTTTGTAATCATGAGTAAATCTACTATGAAAGCAAAGCACACTATTCATGGGCAGGGTTTTAAGGACAGGTACTCAACTCTTTCCGGGGTATTGGAAGCATGGAGTCTTCACCACCACTGAACTTCCATGGGAATCCATGGCTCACAGCAAAATTGAGAGGTAAGAACAGAGATTTCCCATATATCCCTTGCCCCTACACTGGCATTACCTTCCTATCATCAACACCCACCCCCCAGCAACACAGTGGTACATTTGTTACAATTGATGAACTTACATTGAAAGGTCATGATCACTCAAAGTCCATAGCTTACTTTATGGTTCACGCTTGGTGTACATTCCATGGTTTAGACAAATGATTAATGACATGACATGCAACCACAGCTACACTGTTATACAGATTATTCCCACCGCCTCAAAGATCCTCTGTTCTCCACCTGTTTATCCTTCCCTTCCCACAACTCCTGACAACCACTGATTTTTTCACCATCTCTACAGTTTTGCCTTTTCCAGAATGGCATATAGTTAAAATCATACAGTATGCCCTTTCACACTGTCTTCCATCACTTTGTAATATGCATTTAAATTTCCTTTTTGTCTGTCCTGACTTGATGGCTCATTTCTTTTTAGCATAGATAATATTCCACTCTCTGGGTGTACAACAGTTTGTTTACTCATTCACGTGCTGAAGGATGTTGACTTCTTCCAAGTTTGGGAAGTTATGAATAAAGCTGCTAAAAAACATCTGCATGCAGGTTTTTGCCTGTTGCTCCCTGTTTTAATCTAGGTTGAGAAGCAATTTGTCATAAACTCACAGTAAGTGGCTAGTTTTGGTTTCTATCTATTGGGTTAGGGAGGAAGAAAAACAGTTCAAATAATGGACTTGAGTTTCTATCAAATACCAGGTCCTGCAATTTATTTCTAAATATCTCTCAACTCTGTTTATTTCTCTTCATATCCACAGTCACTATTGGTACACACCACCATCTTTTTTCACTGGACTATTGAAATAGCATCCCCAAAGTTCTCTTCCACAACTACTCTAGTCTCTTCCAATTCATTCTCCAGACTGAAGCTAGAAGGAACTTTGTAAAAAAAAAAAAAAGAATGTATATATATATATATATATATATACACACACACACACACACACACACACACACACACACACACACAGTACATCTGATGCTATGCCATCCTGCTTAAAATCCTCCAATGGCTTCCCATTACCTTCAGGATAAAGTCTGAATCCTTAAAGGGGCCTGCCAGCCAATGTACAGGTGACTCTTGATCACCTGTCCAGCCTCATTTCCTCCCTCTGTCCCTCCATCTCAGTGTTTCAGACAGTCTGTCCTTTGAACCTGACATGTTCCTTCCTACTTCCTTCTCGAAAGTTTTTTCCACCCTTCTTCACCTAATTAACTCTTCACCTCATTTACATTCTTCAGATCTTAATTCAAAATATTACTTTTTCTAGAAAGCCTTCTCTGAACCCATCCCTCTTCCAACTACCGTATAAGGACAGTTTCCATTCTAAGCATCCCTGGCATTCTGAACGGTCACTAATTCAACAGTGAGTTTCTGTAAACAATGAGCATCTTGAGAGCAGGGACCAGGTTTGTTTTGCTCACCACTGTCTACTCTGGATTTAGCACTGTGACTGGCAAATGGTAGATGTACACTAAACAGCTGTTAAGAAAATGCAGTATTGCTTATTATTAAGAATTGGGAGCAAGAGAAATGTTTAACAATAGAGAAAAGTCCAGTTCATTAATATTATATGTACTTGATGAAAAGTTTTGTCTTTAAAACATATAATTAGAAATATAATGACTTCAAAGGTTTACAGAAGTGTTAATGATAAAAGCAGAATGCAAAACTCTTCATCTGATGCTTACAATGTTTAAAAAAATCTGTAATATCATTAAGATCGTAAGAGATAAAGGAAAAATAGGTGAAAGAATTATTGAGTGTCATGATGTTATTCATGAAATATATGACAATATGGAATTTTGTAGCAAGCCATTGTTTTTCACGTGTCAAACACTTTATATCTAATAATGTAGAAATTATATGATTTTGAAGTTTAAAAAAGCTCACCAGTAAACACAGTGGAGCCAGGGACTTAAAATTTTTCCTTGTTATAACTCCCCTGATGCTTTTGTTCTGTTACTGATTTTTCTGAGCCCTCAATTTTTAAATCAAACCAATTTTGCTTTTCTGCCTATTTAAAAAGAAATCTACCAGACATTTCCCTTTATTGCTTTTCTTTCAGGTCTTCAAGGGAGAAGAAAATATTAGGATTTCTCAAGCTTTCTAGGCCATATAAAATAATCCAGGCTTACTAGATAATCGAAGGCAGTTGCTGATATGATATCAGTTGCTGATATTAATAGGCTCCCAGGTGGCTTAGTGGTGACGAATCTGCCTGCCAATGCAGGAGACACGGGTTCAGTTCCCCGAGTTTGGAAGATCCCCTGGAGTAGGACATGGCAACCCACTCCAGTATTCTTGCCTAGAAAACTCCATGAACAGAGGCGCCTGGCTGCAGTCCATGGAGTCACAAAGAATGGGACCCAACTGAGCACACATAGGCACACAATACTTGAGAGCAAATATCCATAGGAATAAACATTAAAACTTGGAAGTCCAAGTGTCTCCAATAGCATTTTGTATAAATAACCTGACAAGAACACCTTAAAGGTTATAAAATATAGAATAAGATAGTTATAAATATAAAATATATCACAAGGAACCTATCAGACAAATGAGTAAGACTGTGAATGACCTGGCCTTCCAATAATTTACTGCTCAGAACTGTTTCCTTGCCACACCTGTATCAACAACCCTTCTATTTGTTCAGAGAACTTTTTAACTAATAAAGATGCTAGGAGCTTGGGATTAACATGCACACACTACTATATATAAAATAGATAATTGGCAAGGACCTACTGTTTAGCACAGGGAACTCTACTCAATATTCTGTAATACCTTATATGGGAAAAGAATCTGAAAAAGAATAATATCTGTATATGTATAAGTGAGTCACTTTGCTGTACACCTGAAAGTTAGACAACATTGTAAACCAACTATACTTCAATTAAATTTAAAATAAATAAACAATATGTTCGTGGTTTATCTAAAAAACAAAAATCAAGCAAAAAGCAAAACAAATTAAAAAAAATAACTCAATTTTGTTACTTAATCAAATAATTGCTTTTTAATTTTCCGGCTTTATTCTGCCTGTCCATCTGTTATTTCTGTTCTTTTGTGACCTGGTTCTTTTTCCTAAATTCTTTACATGTTGGTGCAAATCATTTTATTTAAATTCTCTCTCTAACCGTGACAGACATTTAGGGCTATGAGTTTTTCTCCACATACCATTTAAACCACATCATGGTAATTTGATGGACCCTAAACCATAAATCTCCAATAGCCGTATTCTTTGTGTCTTTCACAGCAGTTAGTGTGCCCTTGGTGAGTGCCCATTAAATGTTTCCTGTGCTAAAAAAATTAATAAATGAAATATTTCAATGTCATGCTTCAGTATATAATCAAGCAAAAGAAAAAAAAATTACTGTCTAGGTTGCAACACAACCCTGAGTCTTAAGAGCTCTGTCCTCACTATGGTACTGTTGAGTCTTGTTGATTTGCTCAGTCACTCCCAAATACAAGCTTTTTGGCATCATAAAGTCTTAGAATCCATTACCCTTCTTTTTTCCCATTTCTCGGTCCACCCTCTGCCCTGGCCTCTTTGTTTTGTTAGATGCATAGTCCAGAAGTTCATCTACTTTGTTACTCCAAGTTCATATGCCCTACTCTCCTTTAAAATTTTTTGGAGGTAAAAGTTTTCTTTTTTATGTCATAAGTAATTTCAAATTTACAGGAAAACAATAGAGAACAATACAATGAACACCAGTTTGTCCACTACCTAGCTAATGGATGAAATCCATTTTAAAACTTACTTAGACACTTTTCAAATATACACAGAGGCAGAGAGAAGGCGAGAATAGGAGAGTGAATCTCCATTTATCAATCATCCACCTTCAATAATCATTGATTTTTTTTTTGCCAATAAGTGGTACTGCTAACCACTCAATTGCCCAAGCCAAAAATTCAGTTACTAAATTTTAATCCTTTCTCCTGATCTCTAGCTGGTCAATACAGTGCCGTGTTAATTTTTATCAATATTTTCTAAATGTCTCTCAGAAATATTCACACTTCTTCATTCTCATGGCCCCTTACCTACTGTGGCGCAGGCTACCATCATCTCTCTCTCTCGCTCAGGTTACTGCAAAGCCGTCCCTACTGGTTTACTCCTCTCTAGTTAGTTCTCCATCTGTAAATAATGTGCCCTCTGCTCTTAAAAATGAATCATGCAATAAAATTTACTTTTGGGGTGTGCAGTTCTATGATTTCTAGCACATGGATTCATAGAATTACAACCACAATCAGGATACAGAACAGTTTCATCACTCCAACAAACTCCACCCTGTTATTCCTTGTAGTGACCCCTTCCCTCCCCATAACCCTTGGCAACCATAGAGCTGTTCCTCAGTAACGTGTCTTTTACAATGTCTGTGTGCTCATGTCACTCCCTTCCTCACAAGGCTTCTTGGGCTTTCTACTGTTGTAAGCCCTTTCCTAACTCTCAAGTCTCCTCTCACCACTTCTTATCTCCCATTCTCTGTCACTCTTTTTCACTTTTTCAGCTCAATGTAAACTTTAAAAAAGTTTTATTTTATTGACGTATAGATGCATCACAAAGTGATTCCGTTATACATGCTGCTGCTGCCACAGCGAAGTCGCTTCAGTCGTGTCCGACTCTGTGCGACCCCATAGACGGCAGCCCACCAGGCTCCCCCATCCCTGGGATTCTCCAGGCAAGAACACTGGAGTGGGTTGCCATTTCCTTCTCCAATGCATGAAAGGGAAAAGTGAAAGTGAAGTCGCCCAGTCGTGTCCGACTCTTCGCAACCCCATGGATTGCAGCCCACCAGGCTCCTCTGTCCATGGAATTTTCCAGGCAAGAGTACTGAAGTGGGGTGCCATTGCCTTCTCTGTCCATTATACATATGTAAAATAAATTAATAAGTGCATTTTTGTGTACTGTGCAATCTACTTCTTCACCAATATGAGATATGTGTTTTAATGGTTTCAGTTGCAGAATAAACATGGAGAGCCGTTATTCATGTTTGGTGGTAGAATCGTCTTACTCAGACTTGGTCATCAATGTAGGAAAAGTAACTCTTGGTGAAAGTAACAGAAAAGAGCTGCAGAAAGTTCAGAGAAAGAAAGAGAAGATGAAAGTGAGCCAGGCTGCATGTGCTCTATTAAACTCAGGAGGAGGAGTGATTCAACTGGAAATGGCAAACAACAATGACAATCTCGTGGAAATGGGACTGGATTTAGAAGAAGCTTTGAGAAAACTTATTCCGTTTTCAAATCTGGAAGCTTTCTTCAAGACCAAGCAAGAAGGGAGTTGTTACTACATTTTTGTGAAGTCTTGGAGCAGCAACACTTTCCCTGAAAACACTTCTGTTAAGCCCCGCATTTGTAGCCTGAGTTCTTCATTATACTGTAGATCTGGCACTTCTGTGTTTCTCATGGATTCAGGACAGGCATTCCATTTCCTGAAAACCAAGAAAACAGATGCAAAAAGCTCCGGGAAAGGACCTTTTGGTGAAATTTCCAAGGTTATACATCCAGACCTCCATGACGTGGATCCTACATACTGTGTTTTTCAAAAAGACCGTTTTGAACGTGGTGAAGTCATGCCTTTTCCTGAGTCTCAATTCATAGAGTTTAAGCAGTTCGATACAAAACACATTGAACAATATATGAAAGACACAATTTTAGAGTATATCCCTGCATTTGCAAACACCGAAGGAGGCTATCTTGTTATTGGTGTGGATGATAAAAGTAGGAAAATTCTGGGCTGTGCTAAAGAAAATGTTGACCGTGACTCTTTGAAAAAGAAAATAGAAGAAGCAATACAAAAATTATCTTGTGTCCATTTTTGCCAATCTCAATGCCAGATAGAGCATTCCATTTCCTGAAAACCAAGAAAACAGATGCAAAAAGCTCCGGGAAAGGACCTTTTGGTGAAATTTCCAAGGTTATACATCCAGACCTCCATGACGTGGATCCTACATACTGTGTTTTTCAAAAAGACCGTTTTGAACGTGGTGAAGTCATGCCTTTTCCTGAGTCTCAATTCATAGAGTTTAAGCAGTTCGATACAAAACACATTGAACAATATATGAAAGACACAATTTTAGAGTATATCCCTGCATTTGCAAACACCGAAGGAGGCTATCTTGTTATTGGTGTGGATGATAAAAGTAGGAAAATTCTGGGCTGTGCTAAAGAAAATGTTGACCGTGACTCTTTGAAAAAGAAAATAGAAGAAGCAATACAAAAATTATCTTGTGTCCATTTTTGCCAATCTCAATGCCAGATAGATTTCACAGTCAAAATCTTGGATGTGTTAGCCAAGGGAGAGCTATATGGCTATGCTTGCGTAATCGGAGTGAAGCGATTCTGTGGTGCAGTGTTCTCGGGCGTTCCCAGTTCCTGGATGGTGAAGGGTAAGGATGTTTGCAGGCTGACAACTGAGGAATGGCTAAGCATGATGATGGATACAGATCCAGGTAAGATGGAAAAAACTCCCTTCCTGTCTTTTCTGCCTCTTCAGAAACTTCACTTTAAAAAATTTGCCATGACTTTGACTTCTCACATCCATTAAACGCTGTGTTTTTTTTAATCTTCAAGTATCCTACTTTCCAAACAGGAGAAAATTTGGCTGGGTGATGACAAGCCTGAGTCCAGTGTCTTATAGTGGGCAATTTCCCACATCAGATGAAAAGAAAATTTGGGGGGGATGATTGCCTTGCAGTGGTGTATTGGAACTGACTCTTGCTGTTTATTAAGATTTATTAAATTTTCAGGATTGTACCAGGGGTCATGTATGGATGTAAGAGTTGGACTGTGAAGAAAGCTGAGTGCCGAAGAATTGATGCTTTTGAACTGTGGTTCTGGAGAAGACTCTTGAGAGTCCCTCGGACTGCAAGGAGGTCCAATCAGTCCATCCTAAAGGAGACCAGTCCTGGCTGTTCATTGGAAGGACTGTTGCTGAGGCTGAAACTCCAGTGCTTTGGCCACATCATGGAAAGAGTTAACTCACTGGAAAAGACCCTGATGCTGGGAGGGATTGGGGGCAGGAGACATGGACGACGAGGATGAGATGGCTGGATGGCATCACGGACTCGATGGACGTGAGCTGGGTGAACTCTGGGAGTTGGTGATGGACAGGGAGGCCTGGTGTGCTGCAATTCATGGGGTCTCAAAGAGTTGGACACAACTGAGCAACTAAACTGACTATTTAATTCTCCATGAATCTGCTTTATTTTTTTGTAATTTCGCCCTCTTTTTTAAAAATAAAAAAATTATTTTATTTGTAAATTGTTGGAATCTGTATTTTTTTAAAAAATGTGCTGAAAGATTCTGATGAGCAGCCAAGATTGGGAACTAATTTTGTTGTAGTGTAGAACCTGACAGCTGAAATTTTTTTTTCTTTCCTTACTTCAAGGATGATTAGCTTGAATAAACACCTTGCCAGTCAGGTTCTTCTGCTTTTGAGATTTTAGTTGATTTCATTACTGACAGTTTGAAGTATTGCTAGGCTTTTTTGTTTGTTTTTTGTCTCTGGGGGCTGTGCCCAAGCAGCTTGTAAGATTTTAGTTTCCACACCAGGGATTAAACCTGCATCCTCAACAGGGAAAGTGCCATGTCCTAACCGCTAGACTGCCAGGGAATTCCCCCTGGGTTTCCGGTTGTTGTTGTTTTTTTTCCAATTTCATTACTGACAGTTTGAAGTATTGCTAGGCTTTTTTGTTTGTTTTTTGTCTCTGGGGGCTGTGCCCAAGCAGCTTGTAAGATTTTAGTTTCCACACCAGGGATTAAACCTGCATCCTCAACAGGGAAAGTGCCATGTCCTAACCGCTAGACTGCCAGGGAATTCCCCCTGGGTTTCCGGTTGTTGTTGTTTTTTTTCCTCCGCCCCCTGCTCCCCACACTTTAAATTCCGCCCCCATGTCTCAAGTTCACCAATTGGGAACCTGCCAAACCCTAAGCCCTCATCTTCCACCCCTAGAGAGCCGAACACCAGGCCAGTGTGCTCATTTCTACTTCTGATCTCACTGTGCGCCCCGGCCTGTTGTGTAACTTCCAGAGCCTGTAAGTAATTACTTTTAATTTTTTTTCAAAAGTTCCTGATGATTACTGCTGAAGAACTACATTGGTTATTGATAGACTGAGATGGTCAGAGAATACTGGCTCATCACATCCTAAACTCAATTCCCTCTAGTGCACAAAACTTTCTGAATATTAGGAGTGATCGCTAAATTCATACTGTAATAATTTTTGCAGTCTATAAAGATGGCTATCGAAAAGAAACCAAAAAAAAAAAAAGAAAAGAATCCCAGGGGACTCTGATTTCCTTAAGCTATGGGAGAGCTTGTAGATCAATGTGGTAAGTAGGAGCAACTTACTCAATACAAAACTAACAGCATTAGTCAATTCAGGAACAGGAAATCCAGCAACAGTTTCAACTGCTTTCAGCGGCAATTGTTGAGCTTATGTATAGAGGCTACTAGAAAAACTAAGTAAGAAAGTCAATGAGGTGTCCTGCTTAATTCTCTGTCTGGCTCTAGCACTGCTTTCTTTTCTACTGCATTAAACATTTCTCAAATAATANTATAGAGGCTACTAGAAAAACTAAGTAAGAAAGTCAATGAGGTGTCCTGCTTAATTCTCTGTCTGGCTCTAGCACTGCTTTCTTTTCTACTGCATTAAACATTTCTCAAATAATACAGGCATAGTGTACAAAACAGCATTTCCTCCCTCCCTCTCCCTCTTCCTTTCCGATTCCATTCCCTAGGGTGAAATCCTTAATAATAGTTTGATCTGTATCCAACAGATTTTTCTGTAGCATTGCTCTCCTAGGTGTTTAAAGTTTCAACGCAGAAGTAACACACTTCTCACTTACTTATTAAAAAGCCAAAGTCCTGTTGACTGACAGCCAACAGTCAGTTGACTCTCTTTCTTGAGGTGGGAAAGGCAGCCATAAGGAGTCAAATGCCATGTAATTAGTTTTTTGAGAAATCGAAACCTAAAAGACAGGAGCACATTTAACTTGGTTTCAGGAAACTGAAACTTTAAAATGGCGGGAACATTAAAATAGCGGGAACTTTAAAATGATGGGAACATTCTAGTTTCCTTTTTTAAGAAAATAAAAGCTGGGCATTTCTCCTGGGCTTGCTTTTGTGAAGC
>SJYG01001829.1:5229-22096 GCA_006410535.1 Litocranius walleri
CTCAATTTGTTTATTTTTGCTTTTATTTTCAATATCCTGGGAGGTGGGTCATGGAGGATCCTGCTGTGATTTATGTCAGAGAGTGTTTTGCCTATGTTCTCCTTTAGGAGTTTTATAGTTTCTGGCCTTATTTAGATCATTAATCCATTTTGATTTTATTGTTTGTGTATGGTGTTAGAAAGTGTTCTAGATTCAGTATTTTACAAGTAGTTGACCAGTTTCCCCAGCACCACTTATTAGGGAGATTGTCTTTTCCCTTTGTATATTCTTGCCCCCTTTGTCAAAGATAAGGTGTGCATAGGTGTGTGCATATATCTCTGGGCTTTCTATTTTGTTCCATTTATTTATATTTCTGTCTTTGTGCCAGTAGCATAATGTCTTGATGACTGCAGATTTGTAGTAGAGCCTGAAACCAGGCAGATTAACTCCTCCAGCTACATCCTTCTTTCTTAATATTGTTTTTGCTATTCAAGGATTTTTGTATTTTCACAAAAATTGTGAAATTATTTGTTCTAGCTCTGTGAAAAATACAATTGGTATTTTAATAGAAATTACATTGAATCTATAAATTAATTTGAGTAGTATACTCATTTTCACTATATTGATTCTTCTGATCCATGAACAGTGTATATTTCTCCATCTATAGTGTCCTCTTTGATTACTATCATCAGATTTTCTAGTTTTCTATAGATTGGTCTTTACTTTCTTTAAATAGATATATTACTAAGTATTTATTCTTTTTGTTGCAATGGTGAATGGAATTGTTTCCTTAATTTTTCTTTCTATTTTCTCATTATTATTGTATAGGAATGCAAGCAATTTATGCGTGTTGATTTTATATCCTGAAACTTTACTATATTTGTTGATTAGCTCTACTAATTTTTTAGTGGAGTCTTTAGGGTTTTTATATAGAGGATCATGTCAGCTGCAAACAATGAGAGTTTTATTTCTTCTTTTCCAATTTGGATTCCTTTTATTTCTATTTCTTATCTGATTGCTGTGGCCAAAACTTTCAGAATTATGTTGAATAGTAGTGGTGAAAGTGGGCACCCTTGTCCTGTTCCTGACTGTAGGGGAAATGCTTTCAACTTTTCACCATTGGAGATAAAGATTTTTTGATTGCTTCTGTGATTTGCTGGTTATTCAGCAGTGTTGTTCAGCCTCCATATGTTGAAATTTTTAGTAGTTTTTCTCCTATAATTGAGATCTAATCTTACTGCATTGTGGTCAGAAAAGACGCTTAGAATGATCTCTCTCTCTCTGTCTCTCTTTATTATTATTTTTTTAAATTTGCCAAGGTTAGATGTATGGCCCAGGATGTAATCTATCCTGGATAATGTTCCGTGTGCACTTGAGAAAAAGACAAAATTCATTGTTTGGGGGTGAAATGTCCTATAGATATCAATTAGGTCTAACTGATCTATTGTATCATTTAAAATTTGTGTTTTCTTGTTAATTTTCTGCTCAGTTGATCTACCCATAGGTGTGAGTAGGGTATTAAAGTCTCCCACTATTATCGTGTTATTAATTACCCCTTCCATACTTTTTAGCATTTGTTTGACATATTACTCTGCTCCTGTGTTGGTTGCATATGTGTTTATAAACATTATATCTTCTTGGATTGATCCTTTGATTATTATGCAGTGTCCTTTTTTGTGTCTTCACAGCCATTGTTTTAAAGTCTATATTATTTGATATGAGTATTGCTACTCCTGCTTTCTTTTGGTCTCTATTTGCATGGGATATCTTTTTCCAGTCCTTTACTTTCAGTCTGTATGTGTCCCTTGTTTTGTGGTGGGTCTCTTGTAGACAACATATATAGGGGTCTTGTTTTTATATACATTCAGCCAGCCATTTTATTGGAATATAATTGCTGATAGTAATCTCTTATGATTCTTTGTATTTCTATGTTGCCTGTTGTGATCTCTCCATTTTAATTTCTAAATTTATAGATTTGATTTTTCAAATCAATAAGAAGGAGAAGATGAAGAATAAAAAGAAAAAGAGGAAGAAGGAAAAGAAGAAGAAGGAGGAGGAAGAGGACGAGAACAGGAAAAGGAGGAGGAGAAAAAGAGGAAAAAGGAGAAGAAGGAGGAAGAGGAGGAGGAGAAGAAGAGGAAGAAAGAGAAGGAGAAGAAGAAGAAAGAGGAGAATGAGAATGAGAAGGAGGAGAAGGAAACGAAGAAGAAAAAAAGAAGAAAAGAGGAAGAAGGGAGAGAAGGAAAAGCAAGAGGAGGAGAAGAACAAAACAGAGTTAGTAGAAGAAGAGAAGTCATAAAGATCTGAGCAGAAATAAATAAAAAATAAATGAAATAATAATAAAGATCAGTAAAACAAAAAGTTGGTTCTTTGAGAAGATAAACAAAATTGACAAACCATTAGGCAGACCATCAAAAAAAAAAGAGAGAGAAGAATCAAATTAAAAAAATAGATATGAAAAGGGAGAGGTTACAACAGACTATGCACAAAAATAAAGAATTATGAGATTATTATGAGCAACTATATGGCAATAAAATATATAACCTGAAAAAAAATGGAAAGATTCTTAGAAAAGTTCAGTTTTCCAAGACTGAACCTGGAATAAATAGAAATTATGAGCAAGCCAATTACAAGCACTGAAATTGAAGTTGTGATTTAAAAAATCTCCCCAAAAACAAAAATCCAGGACCACATGGCTTCATTGAAGAAGCCTATCAAAGATTTACAGAACAGCTAATGTCTATCCTTTTCAAGTACTTTTAAAAAATTGTGGAGGGAGGAATACTTCCAAACTTATTCTACAAGGCCATCGTCTCTCCAGACCAAGATAACATAAAAAATAAAATAAAATAAAACTACAGGCAAATATTACTGATGAACATAGATGCAAAACTCCTCAACAAAATTTTACCAAACAGCAATCGGAAACACATCAAAAAGCTGACACATAGTGATCAAGTTGCGCTTATTCCATGGTTGCAAAGATTCTTTAGTATATGGAAATCAATCCAGACCAAGATAACATAAAAAATAAAATAAAATAAAACTACAGGCAAATATTACTGATGAACATAGATGCAAAACCCTCAACAAAATTTTACCAAACAGCAATTGGAAACACATCAAAAAGCTGACACATAGTGATCAAGTTGGGCTTATTCCATGGTTATAAAGAGTCTTTAGTATACGGAAATCAACCCATGTGATATGCCATATTAAAAATTGAAACATAAAAAGTATGATCATAGCAATGGATGCTGAACAATTCATTCACAAAATTCAGTACCCATTTATGATTGCAACTCTTCAAAAAATCGGCATAGAAGAAATCTACCTCAACATAGTAATGCCATATACGATAAGGCTGTTTCTCAATGGTGAGAAACTGAAAGCATTCCCCCTAAGATCAGGAAAAGACAAGGGTGTTCACTTTCACCACTGCTATTCAACATAGTTATGAAAATCCTAACTACAAAAACCAGAAAAGAAAAATAATACAAGGATTTCAGATCAGAAAAGAAGAAATAAAACTCTCATTGCTTGCAGATGACATGGTCCTGTACATAGAAAACCCTAAAGATAACATCAGAAAATTACTTGAGCTATTAGTGAGTTTAGCAAAGTTGAAGGATAAAAAATTGATACACAGAAATCCCATGCATTTCTCGGGATCTACCCTACATACGAGGTCAGGGGCAGTGGCCAAGAGGAGCAACCCCACGTCCAAGGAGGGGTGGCTGTTCTGGCACAGGAGGGCTGAGAGGAGCTACATCCTGGGCCATAAATCTATCCTTGGTAAATTTTAAAAGCTTGAAATAATTTCAAACTTTTTTTTTAATATCACAAAGTGGTAAAATTAGCTGTCAACTATATATTAAAAAAAAAAAAGAGGTCAGGGGCAGTGGCCAAGAGGAGCAACCCCACGTCCAAGGAGGGGTGGCTGTTCTGGCACAGGAGGGCTGAGAGGAGCTACATCCTGGGCCATAAATCTATCCTTGGTAAATTTTAAAAGCTTGAAATAATTTCAAAAAATTTTTTTTCATATTACAAAGTGGTAAAATTAGCTGTCAACTATATATTTAAAAAAAACTGTTAAATATGAAAACATATGGAGGCTAAACAACATAGTTTGATAGCCAACAAATGATGGAAGAAATAAACAAAATAAAATCAAAATATGCATAGAAACAAATGAAAAGATGACAATCCGATACCTATGAGATTTATTAATAGCAGTGCGAAGAAAGAGGTTCATAGCAATGCGAGCTTACCTCAGAAATGATAGAAACATATAAAACAAACCTCAACTTTTCATTTAAAACAACTAGAAAGCAGATGAACAGAAGAATCCCACAATTAGTAGAAAGGAAGTAATCATAAACATCAGAGCAGAAGTAGGGTGAAAAAGAAATAAAGGGGACTATACTAAAAATCAACCAAACTAAAAGCTGGTTCTTTGAGAAGATAAATAAAATGGATAAACCATTAGCCAGACTCATCAAAAGAAGAAAAAAACCCCTCAAATCAGCAAAATTAGAAATAAGAATTGAGAAATCACAAAAGACAACACATACTTACAAAAGGTTGTAAGAGATTACTTTGAACAATTATATGCCAAATAAAATGGACAACTTGGGAAAAATGAACAAGTATGTAGAAAAGTATAATCTCCCAAAATTGAGCCAGGTAAAAATAGAAAAATTTAACAGAAGAATCATAAGCATAGAAATGAAACTGTAATAAAATGTCCTCCAAAAAAACAAAAGCCCAGGACTAGATGCCTTCACAGGTAAGTTCTACCAAAAAGTTAAAGAAGAGCTAACACCTATCCTACTCAAACACTTCCAGAAAGTTGCAGACGAAGAGAAACTCTGCAAATTGTTCTTTGAGACCACCCTCACCCTAATACCAAAACCTGACAAAATGAAATATAAAAAGAAAACTACACTAAGGAACATGGATACAAAAATCCTGAACAAAACTCTAACAAATATACTTTAATACTCTATTAAAAATATCATATATCTTGACTAAGTGTGCTCTATCATGGTGATACAAGGATTATTCAATACTTTCAAATTAACTCATGTTATACACCATATTAAAAATTAAAAGATAAATACCATATGATTATCTCAGTAGATGCACAGATCATTTGACAAAATTCAGCACACATTTATGATTAAAAAATAAACTTCAGAAAACAGGGATAGAAGGAACACACATCATCATAATAAAGTCACATACAACAAACGCACTTGAAACATTATCCTAAATGGCAAAAAATTGAAAGAATTTCCTCTAAAATTAGGACAACTAAAAGGTATGCACTCTCACCACTACCATTCAACATAACTTGGGAAGTCCTAGCCATAACAAATCAGAGAAGAAAAAGAAAAGTAATTCAGAATGGTAAAAAAGTAGTAAAACTCTCACCGTTTGCAGATGATATGATTCTCTACATGGAAATCCCTAAGAATACCACCAGAAAGTTACTCAGACTTATCATGAGTACAGTAATATTGCAGGATAAAAAATTTAATACACAGAGATACCTTGCATTCCTATAAACCATTTGTACAAAGAATGAAAAAAGAGAAAGAGTAATTAAAGAAATAATCCCATTCATCACTGTAACAAAAATAATCCATTTAGTTCAGTTCACTTAAGTTCCGTAGCTTAGTCATGTCCTACTCTGTGCAACCCCATGAACAACAGCACACCAGGCCTCCCTGTCCATCACCAACTCCTGGAGTTCACTCAAACTCATGTCCATGGAGTCCGTGATGCCATCCAGTCATTTCATCCCCTGTCGTCTCCTTCTCCTCCTGACCACAATCCCTCCCAGCTTCAGAGTCTTTACCAATGAGAACACTTTTCATGAGGCAGCCAAAATACAAGTTTCAGGTTTAGCATCAGTCCTTCCAATAAACACCTAGACTGATCTTCTTTAGAATAGACTGGTTGGATCTCCTTGCAGTCCAAGGAACTCTCACAGTCCAACTCTCACATTCATACATGACCACTGGAAAAGCCATAGCCTTGACTAGACGGGCCTTTACTCAGAAATAAATTTACCTAAAGAAACAAAAGACTTATATATACAAAACTACAAAGCACTGATGAAAGAAATCATGGGTGACACATATAGATGCAGAAATAGAATGTGTCCTTTGTTTGGAAGAATCAGTATAGTGAAAATGAGTATATTATCTAAAGCCATCTATTATATGCAATGCAATCCCTATCTAGCTATCAATGTTATTCTTTACAGAACTAGAACAAAATATTTCAGAATTTATATGGAAACAAAAAAGTTTGAATAGCTGAAAGAATCTTGAGAAAGAAGAATGAAAATAGATGAATCAATCTTTCTGACTTCAGACTATACTACAAAGCTAGAATCATTAGGACCGTGTTACTGTCACAAAGACAAAAATATAAATATAAACCAATGGAACAAAATAGAAAGTCAAGAGAAAAATACATGGATCATGGACACCGTATCTGTGACAAAGAGGGCAAAGATACAATGGAGAAATGACAATCTTTTAAAATAAGTAGTGCTGGGGAAATGGTCAACAACCTGTAAGAAAGGAAACAAAATCACTTTCCAACACCATTCAGTTCAGTTCAGTTCAGTTCAGTTCAGTCGTTCAGTTGTGCCCAACTCTGTGAATCCATTAACCACAGCACGCCAGCCTCTCTAACCATCACCAGCTCCCAGGTTTTACCCAAAATCAAATCCATTCAGTTAGTGATGCCATCCAACCATTCCATCCTCTGTCATTCTCTTCTCCGCCTGTTCTCAATCCTTTCAAGCATCAGGATGACTTCAAATGAGTCAGCTCTTCTCATCAGCTGGCCAAAATATTGGAGATTCAGCTTCAACATCAGTCCTTCCAATGAACACCAGGACTGATCTCCTTAGGATGAAGTGATTGGATCCCCTTGAAGTCCAAGGCTCTCTCAATAGTCTCTGCAACACCACAGCTCAAAAACATCAATTCTTCAATGCTGAGCTTTCTTCACAGTTCAACTGTCTCATTCATACATGACCACTGGAAAAACCGTAGCCTTGACTAGATAGACCTTAGTCGGCAAAATATCTGTGCTTTTGAATATGCTATCTAGGTTGGTCATAACTCTCCTTCCAAAGAGTAAACATCTTTTAATTTCATGGCTATGGCTACAATCACCACATGCAGTGAT
This sequence comes from Litocranius walleri, assembly GCA_006410535.1. Classification (NCBI taxonomy): domain Eukaryota; kingdom Metazoa; phylum Chordata; class Mammalia; order Artiodactyla; family Bovidae; genus Litocranius; species Litocranius walleri. The sequence continues at coordinate 12,421 of SJYG01001829.1, forward strand.
TTTGGAGCCCCCCAAAATAAAGTCTGACACTGTTTCCACTCTTTCCCCATCTATTTCCCATGAAGTAACCGGATGCCATGATCTTCGTTTTCTGAATGTTGAGCTTTAAGCCAACTTTTTCACTCTCCACTTTCATTTTCATGAAGTGACTCTTTAGTCCCTCTTCACTTTCTGCCATAGGGGTGGTGTCATCTGCATATCTGAGCTTATTGGTATTTCTCCCAGCAATCTTGATCCCAGCTTGTGTTTCTTCCAGCTCAGCGTTTCTCATGATGTACTCTGCATGTAAGCTAAATAAGCAGGGTGACAATACACAGCCTTGACATACTCCTTTTCCTATATGGAACCAGTCTGTTGTTCCATGTTCAGTTCTCATTGTTGCTTCCTGACATGCATATAGGTTTTTCAAGAAACAAGTCAGGTGGTCTGGTATTCCCATCTCCTTCAATTATTTACCTACAAAAAATAATTCATTTAACTCAGTNCCAGTCTGTTGTTCCATGTTCAGTTCTCATTGTTGCTTCCTGACATGCATATAGGTTTTTCAAGAAACAAGTCAGGTGGTCTGGTATTCCCATCTCCTTCAATTATTTACCTACAAAAAATAATTCATTTAACTCAGTTCTAAATTAGATAATTAAATGAGCCTATTAAAGAGAATTAAGTAAGCCAGAAAAAGAAACCCCAATATATTAACACATATATCTGAAATTTAGTAGAATAGAAATGACAACCCTAAATGCAAGACATATGTTAAAGAACAGACTTTTGGAGTATGTGGGAAAAGGAGTATGTGGGACAAGGAGTATGTGGGAGAAGGGATGACTTGAGAGAAATCATTGTAATGTGTATATAGCCATATGCAAAGTAGTTAATCAGTGAAAGTTTGGTGGAAACAGGACACTAATAGCTGGTGCTCTGGCACAACCCAGGGCGATAGTATGGTAAGAGAGGTGGGAGGGGTGTCCAGGGTGGTTGGACATGTGTACATCCATGGCTGATTCATGTTGAAGTAAAATGAAATGAGCCTATTAAAGATAATTAAGTAAGCCAGAAAAAGAAACCCCAATATATTAACACATATATCTGGAATTTAGTAGAATACAAATGGCAACCCTAAATGCAAGACATATGTTAAAGAACAGACTTTTGGAGTATGTGGGAGAAGGAGTATGTGGGAGAAGGGATGACTTGAGAGAAATCATTGTAATGTGTATATATCCATATGCAAAGTAGTTAATCAGTGAAAGTTTAGTGGAAACAGGACACTAAAAGCTGGTGCTCTGGCACAACCCAGGGCAATAGTATGGTAAGAGAGGTGGGAGGGGTGTCCAGGGTGGTTGGACATGTGTACATCCATGGCTGATTCATGTTGAAGTATGGCAAAAACCATAATAATGTAAAGTAAATTGTCTCTAATTAAAAGTTTTATTAAAAATATAATTATACATTTATGAACATTTACATCCACATTTTCATTTAATATAGAAAATTACATATTTAATATATGAAGATCTCAGATTTTGGAAAACATAAAACTTCATATTTCATGTAAAAAATCTGTGCTCACTTTTCATATACAATATACAGAGAATAGCATATTTTATCAATGAAAATAAGCCTTAGATTCAGATACATGAAATATAGATAATTCCATATTTAATTTATAAATATATGTGCCCTGATTTTCAGAGGCCAAATATAAAGAATTCCATATTTCATACAGTATTATCTGTGGTACAGTTTATATATGTGAAATTCAGAGAACTCCATATTACATGCAGTAAAATGGGTGTCAATTTTTAAATAGTTATCCTAAATAATACTACATTTCTTATAGGAAAAACTTCATGCAGATTTTCATATCTGAAAAGTAGAAAACTCATGTTTCATATTGAAAATTTGCCCCTAATTATCATATTTGAAAAGACAAGTCCATATTTTTGGTAGCAAATCTGCATGCAGAATTTCATATATAAAGTTAAAAATTCCATATATTATGTAGGAAAATCTAAATCCAGATTGTTATATGGCAAGTATCAAGAATTCCAGAAGTTTGTTAGGAAAATCTGCACTCAAATTTTAATATGCAAATTATACAAAATCCATTTTTTATGTAGAATAGTCAACACTTAGGTTTTCAAAGATTAAATACAGAAGACTCTATATGTCATGTGGGGAAATTGGAGCTCAGATTTTCATATATCAAATACAGAGAATTGCACAATACATGTAAAGAAACACTCGCCCTATGTTCATATATGCAGTATAAGGAGTTAAAATTTTCATATAAAAACCTGTACCATGCATATATGAGATATATAGAATTCCAAATTTCTTGTAGGGAAACCTGGGCACAAATTATCAAATGTAAAATATAACGCTTTGTGTATGTCAGGTGGCACTGGTGGTAAAAAAACAAAACAAAACAAAACAAAAGAAAAAAAACTTACCAGACAATGCAGGTAAGACATAAGAGATGCTGGTTCTATCCCTGGGTCAGGAAGATTCCCTGGATGAGTGGATAGAAACCCATTTCAATAGTTTTGCCTAGAGAATTTCATAGACAGAGAAAACTATCAGTCTTCAGTCCACGGGTTTGAAAAGAGCTGGACATGACTGAAAGAAGCACATATCATATCTCATGCAGGAATATCTTTGCTTAGTTTTTCATATATAAAATATAGAAATTTCCTATTTCACACTGGAAATATTCATATCCAAACTATTGAGAAGTCTATATTTCAAGATGGAAAATCTACTTCCTAATTTTCAAATGTGAAATATAGAGTATTGAATATATCATATAATAAAATCAGTTGAGTTCAGTTCAGTCACTGAGTCATGTCCGACTCTGTGCTATCCATGAACAACAGAACACCAGGCTACCCTGTCCATTACCAACTCCAGGAGTTACCCAAACTCATGTCCATTCAGTCAGTGATGTCATACAACCATCTCATCCTCTGTTGTCCCTTTCTCCTCCCACCTTTTGTCTTTTCCAGCATCAAGGTCTTCTCAAACGAGTCAGCTGTTCGCATCAGGGTGGCCAAAGTATAGGAGTTTCAGCTTCAACATCAACCATTCTAATCAACATAGACATGCAAATTTTCATATGTGAACTATAGGAAATTCCACTCACGCAAAATAATTGTTGCTCAGATATTTATATGTGAAATATTGATATTTAAATGTTTCATATAAGAAAATCTGAGACACTGTGTACCTATGTGAAATAGAGAGCATCTTAATTTTATGTGGGCATGTTTATACTTAGATTTACAAAAATGATATGTAGAGAATTCCACATCTTATATAGGAAAATCCATGTGCAGATTTACATATATGAATGACTGAAAGTTCTATATTTCACAGAGGAAAATCTGAATCCAGAATTCCATGTGCAAAATATTGAGAATTTCACATTTCACATTGGAAAGGCAGTACTCAAATTTTCTTATGTAAAATGCAGGAAATTCATATTTCACATAGGAAAATCAGCCACCAGACTTTCATATGTTAAATACAGTAAATTCCAAAAGTACGTTTGAAAATCTGTAATCAGATTTTCTTGTATGAAATATGGATATTATAAAATTTTGTGGTGAAAATTCTGTGCTCATAGATTTATATGTAAAATATAAGAATCCATATTTAATGTAAAAGATCTGCACCATGTTCCCCACATGTGAAGTATAAAAATTCATATTTCAGACAGGAGGATCTCTTCCCAATTTTTCATATATGAAAAAAGGAGAATTTTATCATTCAAGTCATAGAAACTGCACCAAAATTATCACTTGCAAACAATGTATAATTCCACATTTCAGTTTTAGACAATCTGCGTTTGAGATTTCACATATGAAATATAGAGAATTTCATATTATATGTGAAATATTGATATTTAAATGTTTCATATAAGAAAATCTGAGACACTGTGTACCTATGTGAAATAGAGAGCATCTTAATTTTATGTGGGCATGTTTATACTTAGATTTACAAAAATGATATGTAGAGAATTCCACATCTTATATAGGAAAATCCATGTGCAGATTTACATATATGAATGACTGAAAGTTCTATATTTCACGGAGGAAAATCTGAATCCAGAATTCCATGTGCAAAATATTGAGAATTTCACATTTCTCTTTGGAAAGGCAGTACTCAAATTTTCTTATGTAAAATACAGGAAATTCGTATTTCACATAGGAAAATCAGCCACCAGACTTTCATATGTTAAATACAGTAAATTCCAAAAGTACATTTGAAAATCTGTAATCAGATTTTCTTGTATGAAATATGGATATTATAAAAATTTGTGGTGAAAATTCTGTGCTCATAGGTTTATATGTAAAATATAAGAATCCATATTTAATATAAAAGATCTGCACCATGTTCCCCACATGTGAAGTATAAAAATTCATATTTCAGACAAGAGGATCTCTTCCCAAATTTTCATATATGAAATAAGGAAAATTTTATCATTCAAGTCATAGAAACTGCACCAAGATTATCACTTGCAGACAATGTATAATTCCACATTTCAGTTTTAGACAATCTGCGTTTGAGATTTCACATATGAAATATAGAGAATTTCATATTTTGTGTAGGAAAATTTATGTTCAGAGTTTTTATGTTAAACAGAGAATTCTATACTACCTATAGTATGGAATCTACATTTAGTTTTTCATAAGTGAAATATAGATAATTGCAGTATATGTCAAAGAGTTTGTATCCAGATTTTAATACGAAAGTATACAAAATTTAGATCTCATGAAGAAAAATCTTCATTAGATTTTCACATGTGAAACACAGAGGATTCCATTCAAATTTCATGTAGGAAAATTCACCTAGATTTTATTTTGTGAGGTATAAAGAATTTTATAGCTCACAGTGAAAAAATCTCCAGCCAGATTTTTAAATAAATATTTAAAAATTTTATTTTTAATTTAAACTATACCTGATGATCATGTATAATTTATAGAATAATTCATATTTTCAAGTATAAAAATATGCTTCCAGATTTTCATATTCTACATATGGGAAAATCCATACTGCTTGTATGAAAATCTCCTCCAAAATAACCATATATAATGTAGAAAATTCCACATTTCATATGAGAAAACAAGTGCACATATATTCACATATGAAAAATAGTAAATTACATATTTCACATAGGACCATATGGAACCATGTGTTCATATATGAAATGTAGAGAAATCCAAATCTTATATAGGAAATACTATATTCAGATTTTGCAAGTGATATATAGAAAAGTGGACATTTCATGTAATATAATCTACGCCCAGGTAATCAAATGTAAAATACAGAGTCTCCATATTTCAGCTAGGAGTATTTGTGCAAGTTTATCATAAAAAAATAGAGAATACTATATTTCAAGTTTGAAATATGCACTGAAATTGACATTTATAAAATACTGAGAATTTTATCTAACATATATGAAAATCTGTTCCCAACTTTTCATATGTGATATATGGTATCTTTTTGATGTTTCATGTAGGAAAGATGCATCACGATGTTAATATACAAAACGTGGAAAAATCTGTGCTTCATGTTGGAATATTGGTGCCCATATTTTCCTACAAGAAATAGAGAAAATTCATAATTTCTTATTCATAATTATTCAATTTAATTGGAGAATATTACTTCACAAAATGTGATGTTTCTAGCAATATATCAACATGTATTTGCCACAGGTGTATATATGTCCCACCCTAACCTGAGACCCTCTCCCTTCCCACCCTGTCCCTCTGGATTGTCCATGAGTACTGGCTTTATGTGCCCTGCTTCCTGCTTCAAACTTGCACTGGTCATCTATTTTACATAAAGTAATGTACATAACCTTTCTTCATCTCTATTCCATTGGTTTCATTGGTATTCTGTCAAATCCTCCCATCTTTACATTCTCCTGCTGAGTCCAAAAGTTTATTCTTTAAATTTCAGTCTCCTTTGCTGCCCTGTATGTTGGATTGTTGGTGCAGTCTTTCTAAATTCCATATATGTGCATTAATACACAGTATTTGTTTTTCTCTTTCTTACTTACTTCACTCAGTAAAATAGGCTCCAATTTCATCCACCTCATTAGTGAAAGTCATTCACTCATTAGTGAAAGTCACTCAATTGTGTATGACTGTTTGTGATGCCATGGGTTATATACACCTGGAATTCTCCAGGCCAGAATACTGGAATGGATAGCCATTCCTTTTTCCAGGGTATTTTGCCAACTTGAGGATTGAAACCAGGTCTTCTGCAATGCAGGTGGATTCTTTATCAGCTGAGTTACCAGGGAAGCCCAATTGACTCAAATGCATTCCTTTTTATAGCTGAGTAATATACTGTTGTGTATATGTACCACAACTTCTTTTATCGGTTAGTCTACTGATGTGCATCTAGGTTACTTTCATGTCTTAGCTATTATTAACAGTGTGGCAAGAAAAATTGGGGTATACCTGTCTTTTTCAATTCTTTCCTTGGAGTGTATTCACAGCACTGGGATTCCTCATCGTATGACAGTCCTATTCCTAGTTTTTAAAGAAGTCTCCACTCCGTTCTCCATCGTGGCTGCACCAATTTGCATTCCACAAACAGTGTAAAAGGGTTCCCTCTTTTCAACACCCTCTCCAGCATTTATTGCTTTAGACATTTTGATGAATGCCATTCTGACTGGTGTGAGATAATACCACACTGTGCTTTTGATTTGCATTACTCTAATAATAAATGAAAGAGAATACCAGACTCCCTAACCTGCTTCTTGAGAAACCTATATGCAGGTCAAGAAGCAACAGTTAGAATTCTACATTGAACAACAGACTGGTTCCAAATAGGAAAAGGAACATGTCAAGGCTGTATACTGTCACCATGCTTATTTAACTTATATGCAGAGTACATCATGAGAAACTCTGGGCTGGAAGAAGCACAAGCTGGAATCAAGATTGCCAGGAGAAATAGCAATAACTTCAGGTGTGCAGATGATATCACCCTTATGGCAGAGAGTGAGGAGGAACTAAAAAGCCTCTTGATGATGGTAAAAGAGGAGAGTGAAAAAGTTGGCTTAAAGCTCAACATTCAGAAAACTAAGATTATGGCATCTGGTCCCATCATTTGACGGGAAATAGATGTGGAAACAGTGGAAACCATGTCAAACTTTATTCTTTGGGGGGTTCAAAATCACTGCATATGGTGATTGCAGCCACGAAATTAACAGATGCTTATTCCTTGGAAGAAAAGTTATGACCAACCTAGATAGCATATTCAAAAGCACTGGGATGACCCGGAGGGATGGTGTGTGTGTGTGTGTGTGTGTNTTATAGAATAATTCATATTTTCAAGTATAAAAATATGCTTCCAGATTTTCATATTCTACATATGGGAAAATCCATACTGCTTGTATGAAAATCTCCTCCAAAATAACCATATATAATGTAGAAAATTCCACATTTCATATGAGAAAACAAGTGCACATATATTCACATATGAAAAATAGTAAATTACATATTTCACATAGGACCATATAGAACCATGTGTTCATATATGAAATGTAGAGAAATCCAAATCTTATATAGGAAATACTATATTCAGATTTTGCAAGTGATATATAGAAAAGTGGACATTTCATGTAGTATAATCTACGCCCAGGTAATCAAATGTAAAATACAGAGTCTTCATATTTCAGCTAGGAGTATTTGTGCAAGTTTATCATAAAAAAATAGAGAATCCTATATTTCAAGTTTGAAATATGCACTGAAATCGACATTTATAAAATACTGAGAATTTATCTAACATATATGAAAATCTGTTCCCAATTTTTCATATGTGATATATAGTATATTTTGGATATTTCATGTAGGAAAGATGCATCAAGATGTTAATATACAAAACGTGCAAAAATCTGTGCTTCATGTTGGAATATTGGTGCCCATATTTTCCTACAAGCAACAGAGAAAATTCATAATTTCTTATTCATAATTAATCAATTTAATTGGAGAATATTACTTCACAAAATGTGATGTTACTAGCAATATATCAACATGTATTTGCCACAGGTCTATATATGTCCCACCCTAACCTGAGACCCTCTCCCTTCCCACCCTGTCCCTCTGGATTGTCCATGAGTACTGGCTTTATGTGCCCTGCTTCCTGCTTCAAACTTGCACTGGTCATCTATTTTACATAAAGTAATGTACATAACCTTTCTTCATCTCTATTCCATTGGTTTCATTGGTATTCTGTCAAATCCTCCCATCTTTACATTCTCCTGCTGAGTCCAAAAGTTTATTCTTTAAATTTCAGTCTCCTTTGCTGCCCTGTATGTTGGATTGTTGGTGCAGTCTTTCTAAATTCCATATATGTGCATTAATACACAGTATTTGTTTTTCTCTTTCTTACTTACTTCACTCAGTAAAATAGGCTCCAATTTCATCCACCTCATTAGTGAAAGTCATTCACTCATTAGTGAAAGTCACTCAATTGTGTATGACTGTTTGTGATGCCATGGGTTATATACACCTGGAATTCTCCAGGCCAGAATACTGGAATGGATAGCCATTCCTTTTTCCAGGGTATTTTCCCAACTTGAGGATTGAAACCAGGTCTTCTGCAGTGCAGGTGGATTCTTTTCCAGCTGAGTTACCAAGGAAGCCCAATTGACTCAAATGCATTCCTTTTTATAGCTGAGTAATATACTGTTGTGTATATGTACCACAATTTCTTTTATTGGTTAATCTATTGATGTGTGTCTAGGTTACTTTCATGGCTTAGCTATTATTAACAGTGTGGCAAGAAAAATTGGGTATACCTGTCTTTTTCAATTCTTTCCTTGGAGTGTATTCAGAGCACTGGGATTCCTCATCGTATGACAGCCCTATTCCTAGTTTTTAAAGAAATCTCCACTCCATTCTCCATCGTGGCTGCACCAATTTGCATTCCACAAACAGTGTAAAAGGGTTCCCTCTTTTCAACACCCTCTCCAGCATTTATTGCTTTAGACATTTTGATGAATGCCATTCTGACTGGTGTGAGATAATACCACACTGTGCTTTTGATTTGCATTACTCTAATAATAAATGAAAGAGATGGGAATACCAGACTCCCTGACCTGCTTCTTGAGAAACCTATATGCAGATCAAGAAGCAACAGTTAGAATTCTACATTGAACAACAGACTGGTTCCAAGTAGGAGAAGGAACATGTCAAGACTGTATACTGTCACCCTGCTTATTTAACTTATATGCAGAGTACATCATGAGAAACTCTGGGCTGGAAGAAGCACAAACTGGAATCAAGATTGCCAGGAGAAATAGCAATAATTTCAGGTGTGCAGATGATATCACCCTTATGGCAGAGAGTGAGGAGGAACTAAAAAGCCTCTTGATGATGGTAAAAGAGGAGAGTGAAAAAGTTGGCTTAAAGCTCAACATTCAGAAAACTAAGATCATGGCATCTGGTCCCATCATTTCATGGAAAATAGATGTGGAAACAGTGGAAACCATGTCAAACTTTATTCTTTGGGGGATCCAAAATCACTGCAGATGGTGATTGCAGCCACGAAATTAACAGATGCTTATTTCTTGGAAGAAAAGTTATGACCAACCTAGATAGCATATTCAAAAGCACTGGGATGACCTGGAGGGATGGTGTGTGTGTGTGTGTGTGTGTGT
>SJYG01001830.1:0-30709 GCA_006410535.1 Litocranius walleri
AAGGATTTCTGTCTTAGGGATTTAGCTCAGATCAGAAGTGTCGTGGCATCAGTGCAATATGGGTAAATCTGTAAGACTTTGCTGCTGTTGAGTTGCTCAGTCGTGTCTGACTCTTTGGGACCCGATGGACTGTAGCCTTCCAGGCTCCTCTGTCCATGAAATTCTCCAGGCAGAATACTGGAGTGGGTTGCCACTTTCTTCTCCGGGGGATCTTCCCCACTTGGGATCGAACCTGCATCTCTGGCACTGGCAGGCGGATTCTTTACTACTGAGCTGCAGGGAAGCCCTATTGTAAAGAGAGCACAGTGAGCAAAGGATTACATTTGGATGCAAGTGATTCCCATCTTTCCCACGTTTCTTTGTCTGCTTTTCAGACCCGTATCACCCAAAATGGTGTCGTTTCCTGTCAGTCTGAAGGTGCATGTTTTTCTTTATCTGTATACGGGGACCCTCGCTGTTTACAAGATGCTTGATTTCCTGCCACCTGGCCCCTGCCCCCATTTCTCTACTCAGACCTAACTACCACCTGCTGTAACTAACTCCAAAAGGAAATCATTAACCATTCCCCACCCCTCATGGCCTCTATGATTCTTATTTTCTTGGCTGAGACACTTTATGTGCTGAGTGGAACACAGGACTCCTTTTTAGCAGCTCCTAAGCTGTCTGAGGTCAGCAATACATGAACCGTGAACTTCCAGATGTTCAAGCTGGTTTTACAAAAAGCAAGAGAGTTCCAGAAAAACATCTATTTCTGCTTTATTGACTATGCCAAAGCCTTTGATTGTGTGGATCATAACAAACTGTGGAAAATTCTGAAAGAGATGGGAATACCAGACCACCTGACCCCCCTCTTGAGAAACCTGTATGCAGGTCAGGAAGCAACAGTTAGAACTGGACATGGAACAACAGACTGGTTCCAAATAGGAAAAGGAGTCCGTCAAGGCTGTATATTGTCACCCTGCTTATTTAACTTCTATGCAGAATACATCATGAGAAATGCTGGGCTGGAGGAAGCACAAGCTAGAATCAAGATTGCCAGGAGAAATACCAATAACCTCAGATATGCAGATGACACCACCCTTATGGCAGAAAGTGAAGAAGAACTAAAGAGCCTCTTGATGAAAGTGAGAGGAGAGTGAAAAGGTTGGCTTAAAGCTCAACATTCAGAAAACTAAGATCATGGCATCCAGTCCCATCACTTCAGGGCAGATAGATGGGGAAACAGTGGAAACAGTGGCTGACTTTATTTTTCTGGGCACCAAAATCACTGCAGATGGTGATTGCACCAATGAAATTAAAAGACGCTTACTCCTTGGAAGGAAAGTCTGAGCAACCTAGACAGCATATTCAAAAGCAGAGACATTACTCTGCCAACAAAGGTCCATCTAGTCAAGGCTATGGTTTTTCCAGTGGTCATGTATGGATGTGAGAGTTGGACTGTGAAGTAGGCTGAGTGCCGAAGAATTGATGCTTTTCACCTGTGGTGTTGGAGAAGACTCTTGAGAGTCCCTTGGACTGCAAGGAGAGCCAACCAGTCCATCTTAAAGGAGATCAGTCCTGGGTGTTCACTGGAAGGACTGATGTTGAAGCTGAAACTCCAATACTTTGGCCACCTGATGCAAAGAGCTGCCTCATTTGAAAAGACCCTGATGCTGGGAAAGATTTGAGAGCAGGAGGAGAAGGGGAGGACAGAGGATGAGATGATTGGATGGCATCATCGACTGGATGTGCATGGATTTGGGTTTACTCCGGGAGTTGGTGATGGACAGGGAGGCCTAGTGTGCTGCGGTTCATGGGGTCGCAAAGAGTCGGATACGACTGAGTGACTGAACTGAACCTGTCTGAGGAGCGTCTTAGAAGTACAGATAATAGGGCCCCACCCACTGAATGAGGACCTCAGGAGCATCCTCAAGCATCAATGAGTCAAACAGTGATGGCAAACAACGCCTTGGAATACTTACCACTTAAATAACTTAGGTAGTTGATCAGGCAGTGATGACACTACAGACAGTTCTTTTGATTCATCTTATTTAGCAGCGCTTTTTAGCAGTGTTTGTAGAAATGGATACATACAAAATACACACACACACACAGGTACAAAAGGTATCCTCTAAAATGTCAGCAAAAATGTATGGGAAATGGATTTTACCTTCTGGTCTCTAATTAAAAATGCTTTTAAAAAACTGTATTGTATATGACTTCACGCCATCTCATCCACTAAGTCTCCTGGTTTCCTGTCAATACTTTTGTTTTGCTAGTTTAATGAGATTTGGCTCTTTTTTCCCTGTCGGCTTTAATATTAGGTTTTTAGTTATAACGTTAAAACCCTGGGTTATACGCATATGCAAACACTCAATTAGGGTGCCACACTGCAGCAGAGCTGCCTCCCAGTTTTGAATTACACAACCATGAGTTACCATTCAGATGCACTCTCACAATACCTTATCTTCCACAAACTAGAGTCCCGCTGGTATTCCTGGTTAAACTGTACGAAAGTACTAGAAGTTAACTAAATGTAGGGTAAAAATAACTTTGGAGCTCTTCTCTTTTCCTTCCCCAAAGCTAGGACTACATGCCTGAGCAGTTAAGACTACCGTGCCTTCCCAGGTTATTGTCTGCAGAGTCAAAGAAAGAATAACTCGGCTTAAATAACAACCCCAGAGCATCAGTAATTGGGCAAGCATCCAAACAAGAAGAGGTTCTGGTTAATACTGGAATAGAGGGATCCGTAGGTCCAGTAAGCATACTGGCCAAGGCTAGCTGTAACAGGGCTTCAGTTATCTGGGGCTGAAACCTCTGTCTGGCATTTCAACCGTTTCTTTGTTTTAGAGCTCTCTTTGGAGGGGTTCTCTTCACACACATTCCTTAACTTGCTAGTTCAATTTTTGGTGAAATCCCAACTCTACTCAAGTGCCAAGACTGAAGGCCAACACAGTCAAGGAGACAGAAGTGTCCCTTAGCAATCACTACTAGTGTTTGAGCAGTAGTTCAGCCTGAGATTCAGGGAGGGACTTACAACTTGCAAAAACTCCAGCGTCCTGCATGGGGCGTGGCTGTTGATCACTTATTACTATGCTTTCTTCTTCCGCCCCACCTCCTAGCTAAACTAAAACCCAGAGACCACTTCTCCTAAGCTGTGAACACAGTACTAACAATGGCCGTCATTATTAACACATGACATGTATTAACGTCAGGCACTGCTCTGTTTTCCACATAAAAGGTTTTGGTTAATCTCCAGGACCTTATGCAATAGGTATCATCATCACAACTGAGGACAGCCAGCCTCAGAGAGGGAAAGTGACTTTGCCAAGTCACACAGCAATGAAGGACTCAAACTGAGCTCTCCCTGAGGGAAAGCTGATCTTCCTCTACATACTGCAAAGCCAAACAGTATTTTCCAAAGGCAGTTTAAAAAAAACATTGGCGCAAATAATAAGAATACATTAAAAATTGGGGGTGGGGTGAGAGGGTAGGAAATCAACATATTAAAAATAAATGTATGATTTTCCTGAGGGGGGGTATATAAACATTTCTTAACTATTAATAAACAAACACAAAAGTGTTTCCCGAGCGGAAATGTCTGTATAAATCAAGAATTCCAAAGCATTCTCTCTACACTTAAGATAGGTTACATAACCTATTACATTTTCTATAACTTTAGTATTTATCTTCCCCTTACAGCATCTATACAGCTGCAAAGAGAGGTAATTAAATACAGCAACTGCTGCCAGAACTTCTGAAAGCTTTCCAAGTTTCTCTTATATAATTAACTCTGGGTAAGTTCTTTCAGTATTACAGTGCTCCCTTTTCAGTTCCCAATCTTAAACCGCAATCCAGTCTCTAAACTTTGGTGCGCTCATAAATCTTTGTTTCCCGAAGGGCTGTCTTCCATGGATTTTTCCTATATCCCATTCTTTTTAAAGGTACAGGACGAAAAATAAGCCCATCAGACTCATGAAACGTGGTATTTTAAAAGAGTCTTAGGAATCTATATTATCTCTTATGAATTAACTGAGTCACAGAGCCTGGCAGCAGCAAAATCAAGAGCAAAATTTACGCCTTTCAACTTTTCTCGCAACAGGAGTACCGCGAAACTAGACTCTCGCAGGGCTACGACACGTTTAGCAATTCTTGCGCAGGAACAATGTCATTGCAACCGCTGTACACGAAATTAATCACACCTAGAACTATGCTAAATACCTTAGCTACATTAACTTTCCAAGCAAATGAATTCCACCAGTCCATGAAAACGTGAGCCAGCCTGGCGTGTTCCAGAAGCAACTCAAAGAGAGGGCCCTTTCCCAGAGTACGCAGATCCCTGGCCCCGGTTGCACGCTCTTGAATGAATCGCAGGTGTGAGCGATGTAGAGGCAGGTGAAACGCACCGCGGCTGCAAGGGCGCACACGCCGGGATGCAAGACGGGCGTCACACCTGATCTCGGTGACACTGGCAGAGAAATCACCCCCCACGCCGCCGAGTGATGAGAGCCAGGAACCGGCCCTCCTGCAGCATCGGCCCGACCGCAGGCAGCGGCAGCACCAGGAGGGGGGCGCACCTCCGGAACCTCACGCCCCACCAAGCGGGCCCAGCACGCGAGCCAGAGAGCGAAAGCAGCCCCGGGAAGGCCCCACCCGTGCCGGGGCTCTCCGGGACCCGGCCCCGATCCCCAGCCCCCTGGCCGCGGCCGACCAGGCACCGCCGCCGCGTAGGGGCCGGGAGTCCGGCGCCGGTGATTCTGGGCGCCGCTGGGTACCTGGGGGGACCGGCCGGAGGAGGGGCGACCGGCGCTGCCGCGGCCGGAAGGCCAGACACTTACCGGTCGGCGGCGGCCCTGCGCCTGCTCCGTCCCAGGGTGTGCGGCAGACGGAACCGGCAGCCGCGCGGGAGCTGGAAAAGACAGCAGAGAGACGGGGGCGACCCAGGGCCCTGCGCGCGGCCCCGCCCGCCGGCTCGGCTCCTATTGGCCGCTCCCGGCACAGACCACGCCCAGGCCGCGTCCCAGGCGGCTGGGGGCCACCAGGCTGTAGACCGGCTGGACTCCGGGCCCCGTCTCTGGCGGGGGTGGGAGCTGCCCGGGTCCCAGTGACGCCTCCTACGGCCTCGAGATCGACGCCGCAGTGAAACAAAAACTTAAGAGGCATGGAAGAGCCCTCTGCAATGAGAAGTAAACTTGCTCCCTTTTTATTTAAAACCCGGCTTTTAAAAGTAAAATTTATAAACCAACTGAAGACTTGTGGACTCTGCACTAAGTGTATATTTGCGTTCTCTTTCACTGTATAGGGTTTGTTTTTCACCCTAAATTATTGGAATGTTGCAAACAACACTGCTTCACCCCCTAAATACTTCACCATTAGGACAAGCAAGAAATTTAATACCGTTTCAGTCAAACCCAATATACTGTCCATATTTAAATTTCTTTTGTTGTCCCTAAAGGTCGCTTACTCCTTGGAAGGAAAGTTATGACCAACCTAGACAGCATATTCAAAAGCAGAGACATTACTTTGCCAACAAAGTTCCATCTAGTCAAGGCTATGGTTTTTCCAGTGGTCATGTATGGATGTGAGAGGGACTGTGAAGAAAGCTGAGCGCCAAAGAATTGATGCTTTGAACTGTGGTGTTGGAGAAGACTCTTGAGAGTCCCTTGGACTGCAAGGAGATCCAACCAGTCCATTCTAAAGGAGATCGGCCCTGGGTGTTCTTTGGAAGGAATGATGCTGAAGCTGAAACTCCAGTACTTTGGCCACCTGATGCAAAGAGTTGACTCACTGGAAAAGAGTGTGATGCTGGGAGGGATTGGGGGCAGGAGGAAAAAGGGACGACAGAGGATGAGATGGCTGGATGGCATCACGGACTCAATGGACAAGAGTTTGAGTGAACTCCGGGAGTTGGTGATGGACAGGGAGGTCTGGCGTGCTGTGATTCATGGGGTCGCAAAGAGTCGGACACGACTGAGCAACTGAACTGAAAGGTCACAAACACACACGTTTTTTAATTTTTCAGTTCAAGATGTACCCAGGATTACCCTAGTACTAGTACTCTCACTTTTTTTCTTTTAAGCTGGCTTGCAGGTTGTTATTCCAACCCTGGATCCAAACCTGGCAGGCCGACAGTGAAAAACCCAGTCCTAACCACTAGAAAACCAGGGAATTCCAGCACTCTGAAAAAAATCTTTCATTACATTGACATTTTTGAAAAATCCAGGCCAATAGCAGACTGTAAGAGTATGGGGTTCTTGAATTGTTATGATTAGATGCAAGTCAAACTTTTTAGTAAGAGAAGTCAGAGGTGACGCTGTCTATTTCCATCCAGAGACACTGTATCCTGTGTCCATGTCAAGCCTGATCACTTGGTCAAGGGTGGTCTGGTAGTCCTCCACAAAGCTCCTCTCTCCCTCTGCAATGATGCAGGTGATACAGATGATACCTGTATTTTGTTTATCCTCCTTCTTTTCCCCTTCACAAGTCTCCTCTTTTGAATAACAGCATGAACTCTGGCGTTCTTTAAAATTCAATTTAATCCAGTTATTATAACCAACTACCAATATTATTTGTGGTGTTTGAATTTCCCTTTTGTGACCTGTGAAAGCCCCTTCCCGTGCTTTCCTTACATATATCCTGTTATCTTTTTTTTTTAATATTTATTTATTTGACTGTGCTGGGTCTCAGTTGCAGCCTGTGGCATCTAGTTCCCTGATCAGGGATAGAACCCAGACCTGCTGCATTGGGATCAGCCAAGTCTTAGTGCCTGGAAACCAAGGAAGTCCCCTTCCTATCGATCGATCGATCTTTGAGCACTATCTTTCTGACATAGGATCTCCTAGCTCTCCTTGTATTTTCTCTGCCTGATGCAGAGAAATTTTAGTTCCTTTTAGTAGGAAATGGTACTCGGAAAATTAGATCTTAGTGTCCAGGGTGCTCATTGCTATTGGGATGTTCTTTCTTCTGGGCCCTTTCAGTGGACCAAGTGTATATATATTTATAGAGCTATAAAACACTAAACAGTATACTTTTTACTCAGATATATTTTAAAATCATGAGTTCATACTGATACCTCCAATTAAAAAGTCAGCATCTCGAGGTTCATTCTAGCCTTCTTCTTTCCATTTTATATTTTTCTTCTTCCATAGTGAAAAACCCTGGTTACTAAGAAAAAGATGTAAAACATGATGTCAAAAACAGTAAACATGGTGGGGAGAGGTAAAAATGCAGGAAAACTCTGGTTCTCTTCAGCATCAATATATTTACTGGTTTATTTTATCCTACAATATAGACAAAAGAGCTTTGACTGCGATACTAACACCAGTAGCAAACGATTTCTTTGCACTTTTTTTAATCTTTGTAAATCCATCTCTTCCCAAAGGTGTGCAGCGAGAGGATGGTGATCAAAAGTTACTTGAATTCATCTGCTTTGCAATATGGTTGTGTTAGCCATGTGATATACTGTGATACAGTGTTAGGTTTCTTATTTTTATTTGCATAATTTTAGTTTGCTTTTTTCATCTTTCTTATCTAGCTTTCATTTTTGAATGTATAAAGAGTTCGCTTGTTTCAAAATCAACTCTTCCAAGCGTTTTCAGAGGAGGAACTCCCCCTTCCTGTTCCCTGTACTCGTCCCACTCACCGCCTATCACTAGCCACTGTCGTTAGTTTCCCGTCTATTCTCCCGCTCCCCTCAAAATTAAGAATATGCATTCTTTTGTTATCTACTGCTGTAGGGTTATGTTTTGCAGCTTTAAACAACAAACATGTATTACTTCACAGTTTCTCTGCATCAGAAATCCAAGAAGGGCTTAGGCAGGTAGGGTCTGGCTCCAGGTTTCTCACAAGAATGTATTCACTATGGCAGGACTGCAGTCCTCTCAAGACTAGACTGAGGGAAGATCTGCCTCTGAACTCAACCGACTGTAGGAATATCCTCTTTCAAGCTCCCTCACAGGGCTGTTGGCATATCTCTGGTCCCCACTGGCTGTCAGCCAGTGAATTTGTTTCTTGGGGCTGTCTTAATAAATTACCACAAACAATATAGTTTAAAAAAAAAAAACAGGGGTTTACTCTCTCACAGTTCTGAGGCTAGAAGTTCAAAATCAAAGTGTCGGCTGGAGCACATTCTCCTGAGGCTTCTTCTACCCCCACTGTCACCTCACCGCATCCTTTTCCGTCTCACGACTGTGTGACACACCTTTCCTATAGGTTCTTTAGATAGCCAGACTCCACTGTTTCCCTGTGCCCCACCAGCCCCTGCTAATATGCACACCATCTTTAGTAATGCACACATAGTATCATTTATATTTAGCATGAAGATCCCTCTCAAGTATAATGATCCTTTTGTAATGTAAACTAAATTTTTTAAAAATACTGGAATCCCTATAAAATTAATGGTAGTACTTTCAGCATCTATCAAGAAAATTCACACTGAACTGAGGACCCTCTGAATAATCTTGGGTTCGCCCAAGGGTCTTGATCCACGTGTTGGAAATTATTGCTCTAGGGAATACTAACATGGTGACATCATCATAACCAGTTTAGAAAAAAACCAAGAATAACAAATGAAACGGTAAGTCCAGGAACAAATCTACTAACTACTCATGCCAGTCCCTGCTAAACCCAACCACTTTTTCACCTATTCTTTGCTTTCACATTTGCCCTATAACGGCCCTTTTTGTGTGTGTTTTATCTGACTACAGTCAAAATACGAGATGGCAAGGCGGAAATGGAGACCTGAATTCTATTCAGTCCCGGCCACAACTGTTTTAGCTCTCTGACCTTGATTAATTAACTTCTCTTAAGTCCTCAGCTGCCAAATACAAACAGCACCTACCTTACAGAATGTTAAATGAAGTGACGTGCAAAAATGTACTCTGTAAAATGTAAATGATGTAGAAACATCTTCTAAATTCATCTGGCGGGGCCTCCCTAGTGGTCTAGTGATTGAGAATCCGCCTGCCGACGCAGGAGACACAAGTTTGACCCCTGGTCTGGGAAGATCCCATGTGCCGCAGAGCAACTAAGCCCTTGAGCCACAACTGCTGAAGCCCGTGTGCCCACCTGGTGCTCCACCACAAGAGAAGCCACCGCAGTGAGAAGCCCAGCCGCGCCAGCGAAGAGTGGCCCCCGCTCGCCACAACTAGAGAAAGTCCTCTTGCAGCAATGAAGACTCAGCACAGCCAAAAATAAATACATCTTTAAAAATAAAAATAAATAAATACATTCATCTGGCTCTGTCACTTGTGAGCTTAAAATTCTTCCTTGGCTTCCCAGGGTCTTCAGGATCAAGGACAGCCTCTTAGCCTAACAGAGAAGCCTTTTCCCTTGTGGTCCTTAGAGCTCCAGTCTCAGGAATCCTGTTCCCCGTCCTCCCTCTTCATCTGCCTGTCAACCCTGCATTCTAAAGCCTGTCTGTCTCAAGTAGCTGGACTCTTTGCTGTACTTCCATTCAGGCCCTTTATTAGCCGCTGTTGAAAAGGGTAGTCCTCAACAAGCCAGCACCACAGTCTGTATCTTGGGCTATGCCAGACTCCACGAAGAGCTGGGCAGCAAGGGCCATCCTCACTCACATCTTGGTTTTCTTCATCTCCTTGGCAGTCCCACTTGTACTGCTGTAGTAACAGGAAGAACAAATGCTTTGGAATCAGCTAGAATTTAATAAATGTGTGTGAGACCACCTTAGACTACAGAAACGATAGTGATATACTGTCATGTGACCCTACATCTTGTCAGGAAGGAGTCTCTTTGGGTTTTTTAGATGCTTGGTGCCATGTAGAATGAAAGGCCTGAATCAGACCACTTTCAGGGTGGACTTCAGTGATTGATGGTGGGAGGAGGAGGAGGAAGAGGTTGCATCAGAGACATCTGGTCACCTTGCCCCTAGCAAAGTGGAGCAGTAACGGGCCATCAGTTCAGTTCAGTTGCTCAGTCGTGTCCGACTCTTCACGACCCCATGAATTGCAGCACGCCAGGCCTCCCTGTCCATCACCATCTCCCGTCCATCACCATCTCCCGGAGTTCACTCAGACTCACGTTCATCGAGTCAGTGATGCCATCCAGCCATCTCATCCTCTGTCACCCCCTTCTCCTCCTGCCCTCAATCCTTCCCAGCATCAGAGTCTTTTCCAATGAGTCAACTCTTCGCATGAGGTGGCCAAAGTACTGGAGTTTCAGCTTTACCATCGTTCCTTCCAAAGAAATCCCAGGGCTGATCTCCTTTAGAATGGACTGGTTGGATCATTGCTACTCCTAACAACAGCTGGATGGGCAGTGTTCCAAACTGGTATGCTTGGAATGAGCTGGTCAAATTCTTTGTCCTTACATCTCACAGCAGTGATTATTAACCAGCAGATCTGTCCCCCAGGAGACAGGCAATGTCTGCAGATGTTTTTTGATTGTCACAACTGAGTGATACTACAGGCATGTAAGGGGTAGGGGCCAGCCATGGCGCTAAACACCCTACAATGCCCAGAAAAGGCCTCCCACAACAAAGAATTATCAAAAACGGCAATAGTGCTGAGGTTTGAGAAATTACGTTCCTGGAAATGTGGCTTTTGGCATATGTTTTTCTTGGTTACAGGAGCTCTTTTTTTTGAGGGGTGGGGGCTGGTCATACAGGGTGGCAGGTGGGCTCTTAGTTCCCCAACCAGCAGTTGAACTGCACCCGTTGTGTTGGAAGTGCAAAGTCTTAACCGCTGGATCACCGGGGAAGTCCCACAGGTCCTCTTTGGAAAGCCCATCTTTTGCGTAAGGCTCTACATGTTTGTATGAATGAGCTGCGGCTCCCTGAGCATGCTGTTGCTCCCTACACCTCTGGAGCCTCATTGCTAAGCTGCACCTGCCGAGCTCTCTCTCTTGCTCCTTTGTCCTCATCCTTTAGGCTTCAGTTTTGGGCATCAGCTCCACCAGGAAGTCTCTCCTGATCCCTAAACACTAGACACAGTAGATGCCCCCATGCACATCCCTCCTGCTACCAGAACAGTTACTGTACTTCAGCAGCAATAGCTTGTGCCCCTGTCCCAGTTCTCCCAACCAGAGTGCAGAGCTCCTTCTAGTAGGGACCCAGTCTTGCTCACTGCTGTATTTCTAGTACTCAGCACAGCACATGAAATGGTAGGTAGTGAATATATATACATTTGAAGAGTCTGTATAATTTGGCATCTGGCTGAAAGATAAAAACCGTTCCCAAATGGTCCACCCACGTTCCTCAGGCTGGTATCAGTTGCGGGCTTTGATCAAAGCTTCCCTAGTTGTGTCTCAGTATTCAGTAAAAAGTATTCAGTAGAAAAAATACTTCCAGTACAGGGAATCTCATATGAATTCCAGTGAGTTTTACCAGGAATCTCAGGTATTTAACTGTTTTCTATTTTCTGTGTTTATTTTCTTTTTAACTATCCTTTTAATTTTTATGTCCAGAAATTGCCAAAGTATGGTTTGTAGGCCAAATCCAGACAGTTGCCTCTTTTTATACCGTCCTAGAGCTAATAATCGGAGAAGGCAATGGCACTCCACTCCAGGACTCCTGCCTGGAAAATCCCATGGACGGAGGACCCTGATATGCTGCAGTCCATGAGGTCGCTAAGAGTCGGACACAACTGAGCGACTTCACTTTCACTTTTCACTTTCACGCACTGGAGAAGGAAATGGCAACCCACTCCAGTGTTCTTGCCTGGAGAATCCCAGGGACGGGGGAGCCTGGTGGGCTGCCATCTATGGGGTCACACAGAATCGGACACAACTGAAATGACTTAGCAGTAGCAGCAGAACTAATAATGGTTGTTACACTTTTTAGTGGTGACCTTTTTCATAGCTATAGCCTCAGTTTTGCCTCCTGCACTGAAAAGAGTGAAATATATATAACCTGGTCCTTCACAGAAGAAGTGTGTGCTAACTGATCTCTACTCCAGCCTTTAGCACATTTGCGTTTAGATATTTCATTCTCCACAATTCTCTACTGTGCTTTGGCTATTGTGCCATTAGCCTGCTGGGGTTCATTTGGTAAAGGGAGACGAGCACAGCCCGTAACAGCTGATGTAGCAGAAGGAACTCTCATGAGACCCTCACAAAGACCCCTGCCACCTCAGAGGACAGGCGTATACCTCGGTTCTCTTAAAACAATCAATGCAGCTTACACACTTGAGCACATTCTCTTGCACCGTCACTTTAAAGTCATAAATATAAAATTAATTACACATGTCAAATTGAAATCACGAGGTAATCTGTCAGATTGTCTAGAGTATAGCTTCTATTTTTATTACGGACACGGCACATAAATAACAGACACATACAGATTGTCTTACACTTTGAGGTTGGTACTAAAAATATTAGTACTATGGGTTTGATTTAGTTCACCATTGCTATATTTAATTCTAAACCTTCTTGGGGTTATGTAAAAGGTACCCAACTAACAGCAGGTTTACCAGCTCAGGTCGACTGAGTAATGGCATAATGAAAAGAATCAGGACATTGATAAGATTATCTTGAAGTGCTGTGAGCTACACTCCAGCTATGTGTTCCTTTTTATAGAGCAGTTGTGTCTGATTTGCTGCAGGGACTTCAAGTCTAAGTCTTACTTTTGGAATTTAGTTTCTCTACCTTCATCCCTCCTCACTGTCCCCCAACAAACCCAATTTGTTTGTGTTCCATTTCAACTTTTAGGGACTGATTAGGTGGAGAGAGAAAGAAATAGACAGATGATAGACAAAGAGAGAAGCAAGTGACATTTAAACAGAATAATCATAACTCCTCAACAGCAGTATAGGAAACTAGAAAACAACGGAGCAAGGCCTTAAATTTGAGGTAAAAATTATTGCCAAACTGTAACATCATATCTAACCAAAAAACTTTTAAAGCAACAGACACAAAAGGTCTCAAAGAACTGGCCTCTCACGTGTGTGTCTTCAGAAAAGTTAATAGAGGATATATTTCCTCAAAACTAAGGAATAAATGTTTAATAAAGGAAAATATGAGGGCCAAGAAATCGGAGCTCTAACACAGGAAGGTGGGGAAAGGACTTCCTAAGATGACCATGAAAATCAATCTCAGGACAACAGTAACCAGCCTGGATTAGGGCAGGAGTGTATAGACACCCTGGAAATACACTGCAGAGGAAAACTGAGACTGATAGTCACCTGATCTTTGTGAAAGTGATAGGAGGCTTGAACTTCTAACAGAGTCTAGGGATGAATTAGAAATAGGGAGAAGTCCTCCCAAACCTTTTAAATGAAGACAATTATTTCTTTTTTCTTTTTTTGAAAGAGGGAGGGAGGTGTGCCAGGCAGTATGTGGGATCTTAATTCCCCACCAGGGATTGAACCCTTGTCCCCGGCAGTGGAAGCGCAGGGTCCTAACCACAAGACTGCCAGGGAAAGCCTTAAATGTAGACAATTACTAATCCCAGAGAAAACCAGAAGTCATATTAAAAAAAGGAAACATAATCATAGGAAATCAGTCCTGAATATTCATTGGAAGGATTGATGCTAAAGCTGAAATTCCAATACTTTGGCCACCTGATGCGAAGAACTGACTCATTGGAAAATATCCTGATGGCTAAGAAAGATTGAAGGCAGGAGGAGAAGGGGACGACAGAGGGAGAGATGGTTGGATGACATCACCAACTCAATGGACATGAGTCTGAGCAAGCTCCAGGAGTTGATGATGTACATGGAGGCCTGGCGTGCTGCAGTCCATGGGCTCGCAAGAGTCGGACACAACTGAGTGAACTAAACTGAACTGAATCATAGTATACTACATGGCTCAGCTATGAATAACATTCACAAAGTCAGAATAATTAAAACACTATATATTGGTTTAAACAAAACAGGCAATATAATCATAATTAGAGGATAGTGAAGAACCTTGTGTGTCTATGTGAGTACCTGTGTGTGAGTGGGTGTGAGGGTGAGTGCGGGTGGGTGTAGAGAGTAAATCTTTAGAAGAAGGAAGTCTATACATATCCAAGCAGAAAAATTAAGAAATGGCAGATAAACCAGCTTGTGAGAAATGAAGGCAGTAAATGCCAGAAGAAACAGTTGAAAGAGTTGAAAGTAGTTGCTTCTGGGAATGAGGGGTGGGTAATGGGGGCAGGATGGGGCAGCTCACTATTATTTTTCATGGCAACTCTTGTAGAACAACTTGACTTTAAAAACCATGACAACGTACAACTTTGATTTTAAAAATTAAAAAATCTTTTGAACGAAAGAAAGAAATCTACTCCTAGGATTCATCCATCCTCACTGGCCAACCATTCCCCATCTCCTTCACTGGCTCCTTCCCTCTACCAGCTCTCTAAGGAGAAGAATGCATCTGAGCTCTATCCTGAGCCTCTTTCCTTCTCATACCAAACCCTCTCTCTAATGATCTCATCTTGAGCAGAGGCTCCAAATACCACCAACGATCCCAAGTTTGTATTTCTAGCCCTGCTCTGTTTGCTACTCCAGACTCATATATCCAGCTACCAATGAGATACCTTCTCTCGGATGGAAATAGCTACCTCAAGCCTATCAAATCTATATTACTGTTCGCCAAAGAAAAGAACCATCAGGAGGGAGAGATACAGAAACAGATATATTGATAGCTAAAGAAATCTGTTAGAAGGAATTGGCTCACACAGTTAACGAAGACCAAGAAGTCCCAAGCTCTGCAGTTAACAAGCTCTAGATCCAAGAAGGGAGAAGGCAATGGCACTCCACTCCAGTACTCTCGCCTGGAAAACCCCATGGATGGAGCAGCCTGGTGGGCTGCAGTCCATGAGGTTGCTAAGAGTCAGACATGACTGAGCGACTTCACTTTCACTTTTTACTTTCCTGCATTGGAGAAGGAAATGGCAACCCACTCCAGTGTTCTTGCCTGGAGAATTCCAGGGACAGAGGAGCCTGGTGGGCTGCCATCTAAGGGGTCGAACAGAGTTGGACATGACTGAAGTGACTTAGCAGCAGCAGATCCAAGAAGGGCCAATGTTTCAGCCTGAGCTCAAAGACAGGAAAACGAAACACAGCAGTTAAGCAGAAAAAGTTCTCTCTCACTCAGGCTTTTCGTTCTTTTCAAATCTTCAGCTGATTAAGTGAAACCCACCTATATTGGGAGGGCAATTCCCTTCACTCAGTCGACTGCTTCAGATGTTAGCTGCATCCAGAAACACCCTCATAGACACACCTAGCGCAAAAAATAAACAAATATCTGGCACCCCAAAGACTAGCCAAGTTGACACGGATGGTCAACCATCACAAAATCAAAGAGCTCTCTTAATTTTGTCCCTGAAGCCTGTCCCTTCTTTAGTCTTTCTCTTAGTAAATGTCACCATTGTCTATTCAAGATCTATCCGAAAACCCAGACGTCATCCTGGATTTTTCCCTTGCTCTCACTTGCAGCATCCACTTTGTAACTCCTGTCACCTCCGTCTTTAATGCATCTCGGACTTCCCTGGTGGTCCAGCGGTTAGGAATCTGTGCCTGCCAGTGCAGGGACGTGGGTTCCATCCCTCGTCTGGAAAGATTCCGCATGCCGCAGGGCAGCTAAGCCCATGCGGGTGCGTTACAACTATGGAACCTACACTCTAGAGCCTGAGAGCTGAAACTACTGCGCCCGCGAACCGTAACTCCTGACGCCTCACACTCTAGAGCCCGTGCTCTGCAACAAGAGAAGCCACTGCAAAGAGGAGCCCACGCGCTGCAGCTAGAGAGGAGCCCCCGCTCGCTCCAAGCAGAGAAAGCCCAAGCAGAGCAACGAAGGCCCAGCGCAGTCAAAGAGAAATTAATTTTTTAAAAAGTTCTCATCACAAGAAAAAACAACTTAAAAAAAAGAGAGACAGTGTATCTCAAATCTAGTCACTTCTCCCCATCAGCGCTGCCAGCAACCTAGTTAAAGTCACCAAAATGTCTTATCAAGACTTTCGCTTTAACTAGTCTCCCTGCTTCCCCTCTGGCCAAACTTAGGTATACTCCAGTCAGTGGCAATAGCTAGGAAGAGAGAACTGTCTCTGTGAGTACACGGCCCAGCAGAGACATGCTTCTAGAACTCTGAGCCTTATGGGAGGGGCACCAAGGCTGGAGTCTTTTCGTGAATCCTTTCCCAGTGAGAGTTTCTGAACATGCTTCAAGTTCCAGCCACAGTAGCCACCTTTTCCCTCCTAGCAACACAGCCGGTGTCTCCTCATTCAGGGTCATCACATTTATTAATTTCCTTGTCTCCACTCCCTCCGCTCAGAGCCTCTGTTTCTCATCTTCTAAGCCTCTGATCAAATGCCACTTCATTAGAAATGCTTTTCATGACTATCTTTTCTGAGGGAGCAACACCTAATTATTTGCCATCACTTCACACATTAGTTTCATTTACAGCTCTTGTTAAAACTCAAAATTATTTTGCTTAATTTATTGGTCTGCCTGTCTGGTTGTCTACTGGACTTCCAGGTGGCTCAGTGGTAAAGAATCCACCTACCAATGCCAGGAGATGCAGGTTCGATCCCTGGGTGAGGAAGATCCCCTGGAAGAGGAAATGGAAACCCACTCCACTATTATTCTTGGCTGGAAAAAACCATGGACAGAGGTACATGCAGGTTATAGCCCATGGGGTTCCAAAAAGTCGGACATGACTGAGTGACTGAGCATGCTGGGGCTGTCTATTAGCTGGACTTAGCTAACTACTGCAAAAGATAATTCCATATCTCAGTGCTATAACAGAGTGCAGCGTATTGCTTCCTCTCACATACAACAGTCAGAATAATAATGGGGCTGTGCTCCACAGTGTCATTCAGGAACCCAGGATCCTCCCTTCTCCCAAAGCAACTCTCTTCATAGATGGCATCCAAGGTCTCTGTAGAAATGGGAGAGAGAGGGGGCCCACCCGCTCTTACTATCTCTGGCCACTGTCTATGGGCAAGAATTAGTCTCCAAGCCTCACTAATAATACCAGGATGCTGGGAAGTGTGCTTTAACTGTACATCTAGGAAAACAAACTGGAGAAGGAAGTGGCAACCCGCTCCAGCATTCTTGCTGGGAGAATCCCACGGACAGAGGAGCCTGGTGAGCTACAGTTCATGGGGTCACAAAGAGTCCAACATGATTAAAGCAACTTAGCACAGGAAAACAAAATGGATTTTGGTGAATATCTGGTGAATCTCTGTCCAAATTTGGTGGAATGAGCTTCCAGGAAGGAAGGTATTTGATAATCACTAGCCTCTCATGTCCTCTCTTGCCTCCTTCATCTATCTCCATAGAGCACAGTGATCTGGATCAAGCCTTCCTGCTGCCCAACAGCCTTTAAAAGCTCTCCACTGTCCTTAGCAGAAGCCCCCAAGTCCTCACCCTGGCCTTGGAGGCCAGCATGATGCCTGTTCTTCCGAGGCGCCAAGCTCTTTTTCTTTTGTGCGGACTGTCACCTCTGCTTGGACTACTACCTGCCCTGCTCCCTCTTTTCACAACCTGACATTAACTCATTTTCTTAAGTTTCAGGTCAAATGTTGCTTTTATCTAAGAGGCTACTGTGATAGTCATAATAATAGCCCCAGAGAACTCCATGTCCTAACCCCTGGAAACTGTGACTATGTTAGGTTACATGGCAAAGGAGCATTAAGATTACAGATAGAATTAAGGTTGCCAATCAGCTGACATTTTGGTAGGGACGTTATCTTGGACTACCCAAGATAATGAATGGGTCCAACATAATCACATGTATCCTTCTAAGTGAAGGAAGCAGAAAAGCCAGAGACATAACACGACTGTGGATGTAGGCTGGAGCGATCTGATGAGAAGAACTCAACCTGCCATTGTTGGCTGTGAGGATGAGAAAGAGTCCTAAACCAAGGACTGTGGGCAGCCTCCAGAAGCTGGAAAAGTCAAGGAAACAGATTTTCCCCCTGGAGTCATCAGAAGGCATACAGCCCTGACAATCAATTGATTTTTGCCTTCTGAGTTCCATTCCAGACTTCTGACCTCTAGAACAAAAGATAATAACTGTTTATTGTTTTATAGCACCAGGCTTGTGGTAACTTGCCATAGCAGCAATATGACACTCCTCCACGCTCACTGACTCCCCTGACCACCCTATCTTCCAGCCCTGTCAGCTGGGTTTGCATCTAATCTCTCTCCCCAATAAGCCCTCTGTTCTTCCCTCTCAGGTCTGGATCTCAGGCAGATCCATGCCTGGGTCTCTGGGGTCTGCTCCTTGGGAAATGACCTTCATTCTCCCAGTCTCCCATAAACACTCAGGAATGTGTTGTTTTTCCCCTCCAGTCTCTGCACCTGGTGAGTTGACAGGCAGAACAGGGAGCAGGGGGAACAGAAAACAGATGAACACCTCTATGAAAACGGCTAAAAGGATTCACATTCCTGGCTAATTCCTCTCCCTCCACAAAGATTTGGCATCCAACTTGGGAGAACTTGAAAAGTCATTTATCCTTTTTATAAGTCTCAGTTCTCTTAAAAGTAAAAGCACAAACTCTCTTCAGAGGGTTTTTGTAAGAAGTAAAGGAAATAAATGAAATCGTGAGCACAGTGCCCTACATATAATCAACATCACTGTGGCCCTTGTTATTATGACCATCATTACAAATGACTCAGGTTATACAGAAAGGGCCCAGACCTCCCTGGCGGTCCAGTGGTTAAGACTCCATGCTTCTACTGCAGGGGGCACAGAAGTCCCTGGTGGAGCAACTAAGATCCTGTAAGCCTCGCAGTGTGGCCAGAAAATTTACCAAAAAACAAACAAACAAAACATAACACCAGTTTAGCTAACTAGCTAAGAGCCAAAAGTTAAAGCTTCTCCTATTTCTTAGTGGTTTTGTCCCCAAGATTTATACTCAGTACTTCCAATTAATTTTTGAATGATACAGTTTCAAAAACACATGGGAACAGAAACCAAAATGGCTTTTTATTTGCTTTTATGGTAAGTTATATCTATGGGACATTATGGAAACTAGCTAATGCAACATGCAAAAAAAAAATCAGTGGGCTTTAATTGGAATTATCTGTGTTGTTTAAGCCAATGATTTGGCTAAATATTTTACTCTCTTACTTTCTGAGTGCCTTCATGTAGATTCTGCCTAAGAAAACGATCAGATTTAAGTGTATCAGAAGCAAGATAAAGGGACCAAATGCAATCGCCAACAGATGGAATAAATGGCTTTTTCCATGAAAAAGAAATTGGGGAATTGTAAGTGGTCCAGGCTGCCTGATGCTGAGAGGCACAGGATAAAGGAAGTTAACAGGTGACCTCCGTGGGGTAATTTTAGCCAGAGCTCCCTGTGGTGTGCTTTCTGGGGCCAGGAGGCTGGCTTGCAGCAGTAGAAATGCCCTAAAATGTTCGTGAACACTTAAATAGAGACAGCAGAGCTGGAATTGACATTGTCGAAATGTTGTACAACCAGTGAGAGTCATGTTTTCGGTTCTTGGAACTTGCCTTTGGGGCAGACATTCAACTTTTGCTTTTGATAAAGAGCACAGGACTCTGAACACACACGCATGACATCACCATCCTGACCTGGAGGGTCAGGGCAGCGGGAAAGGCCTGAGGCTGTCAGTGTTCGAATCTGAGTGGTGCTGAGGGGACCATTCCTGCCCAGGGCTTTCATTTTGGTTAAACTGTAACCCACATCAGGAAACATTTTGCATCATCACCCAGTACACACTCACACACACACACACAAGCGAGGCAAACACTTCAGGAAAAAATACTAAGACTACAATGCACTCCGACATTTATTATTCTATTTTCTTCCATTTTTGTTCATAATGCGCTACATGGAAAACTCAACAGTTTGAAAAACACTGGTTATAAAAGTCAAATCAGGGACTTCTCAGTGGTCCAGTGGTTAGGACTCTGCATTTCCACTGCAGGTTTGATCCCTGATCAGGGAACTAAGATCCCACAAGCTGCATGGTGCAGCCAAAAAAAATTCAAATCAAATCTTACTCTTTCCGAGTTATTCTGTAATTAGAGGGGCCTCGGTGGTCCTCCTTTTCTATCTCTACAGTTAGAGGAGGTAAGTGCTCAAAAGAGGGAGATGCTGTAAGATGCCAACACCTGCCCAGCCTCCTCCATCAGACTGCTGCAAGGATCCCACAAGCTGATTCTGTGACGGTGCCAAGGAAGGGTATGGGGCTCTACAAATAAACTGTGACCTGGCCCTCTGATAACTCATCTTAAGGACTTAACCTGGAAAATTCCTCTCTCAGCAGGTGAGTCAAAGGAGAGACTCTACTTTCACGTCACCCTCCTGAGTCCGTTCATGGCCTTGTGCCTGACTCGGCTTTCATTTGTTTGTTTTCATGTGAACTGAACTGTTATCTAAGCCGCCATAAAGAGCAAATCCTCAGCAAACAAAGAGCTTCTCACTGCAACCTTTGACATATGAAAGGGCAAGGCCAAGAGGGTTCTGAGAGCTGGGACAGGTGTCCAGCAACTGTTTTAAAGCCTATAGTGAAGTTAAGTCTGTGAGCCCAGAGCCCCCACTTGGGGATAGGTAGGGTGGCAGGTGTCTTGCAGGAAGCATCAGCAGTCTTTTCAGCACAGACAACCACATCTTCCCCAGCATTTGGGATTACTTGTTCAAAAACATATTCTAGGTCTCAACAGAGGTGATGGTTACACAGCACTGTAAATACACTAAATGCCACTAAACACACTTTTTAAATGGTTCAGTTCAGTTCAGTCACTCAGTCGTGTCTGACTCTTTGCGACCCCATGAACCGCAGCACGCCAGGCCTCCCTGTTCATCACCTTAGGTATAGCTTATGTGAATTTCACCCAAACTTTCTTCAGTGGAAAAAAAAATAGAATATATACCATCAGAGCAATGAAAATATAGGAGGGGGTGGGATTTGTTGCTGTTTTATTAATTTATTCTAAATTTGAAACATACTGTTTCTAAAAGTCAAATCAAGGGAATCCCCCGGCAGTCCAGTGCTTAGGAGGACTCTGCACTTCCATTGCCAGTGGCCCAGGTTCGACTGCTGGTTGGGAACGAAGATCCTAAAAGCCACTCGTGGGTGGTCAAAGTAGAAAACTTGTAGGGCTTTAGCTTCGAGCAAATGAAGGTAGAAAGGCAGATAACTCTTTATAAATAGTAAAACAGCTCCAATCCCCACCTGCACCCACAAAAAGGCCAGTTTGACACAGCTTAGTAAGTAGCCTAGAACTAGGGATCCAGACCTTCCACTGAGCCACCTAGGAAGTCCCAAACTGGGTAAAATTCGATTTAAGTGCCACAAAAGGAAGCAACTGAAAGGATCCTGGCCACTCCCTGCTTCCCTAAGGAAAGCCGGTAGCTGCTCTGATAATATAAAGCTCTGATATTGCTGGTAAGATAACTTCTTCCTGCCCCTCCTCTGCTTTGCCAGCCCTCCACTACAGAAGCTAGAAACGTTAATACTTCTTCTCCCAGGTCTTCTGCAGCTAAGCATGGCCAAGTTACAAGTTCCAACCACCAAGACAAAGCTGGCACTCTTGCGGGGAAGGAGGAGTGTCTGAGGAAGCTTTTACTTCTTTATAAAAGGACCAGGCCCAAGAAGAGCAGTCACGGGACTGCCTTCCTCCACGCTCCTGCCGATAAGACAGACGCGGCACCCGGAGCCAGTACCCAGAGCCATGGCAGTCATCTTACGATTACAAAGGCATAAATTCGGAAACAAAAGACCATGGCCAAGAGGAGCAGGACAGGAAGACAGAGAGGCAGGGTCCTTATTAGCACTGTTGGGAAACTATGCCAGTGCCTGCAGCTTCTTACCTCCAGACTTCCAGTCCTACAAGAAAAATATCATTGTTAAGCACACAGCTGTGTTTTTTTTTAATTAAGATTTATTTACTTATGGCTGCTCCGTGTAGCTTAAAGTGAAAAAGTGAAAGTGTGAGTCGTTCAGTCCTGTCCAACTCTTTGGGACCCGATGGGCTGTAGCCCACCAGGTTACTCTCTCCATGGAATTCTCCAGGCTAGAATACTGGAGTGGGTAGCCATTCCCTTCTCCAGGGAATGTTCCTGACCCAGGGATGGAACCTGGGTCTCCCACATCACAGGCAGATTCTTCACCATCTGAGCCACCAGGGAAGCTCATGTAGCTTATGGGTTCTTAATTCCCTGACCAGGGATCACACCTGGGCCCCTGAAGTGAAAGCCCCTAGTCCTAACCCCTGGACCACCAGGAAACTCCCCTACGAGCAGATGCTGTTACTTGCAGATTTCCTACCTGATGACACTAATGTACATACTAGTATACATATATGGGCTTCCCTGGTGGCTCAGAGGTTAAAGCGTCTGCCCACAATGTGAGAGACCCGGGTTCAATCCCTGGGTCGGGAAGATCCCCTGGAGAAGGAAATGGCAACCCACTCCAGTATTCTTGCCTGGAGAATCCCATGGATGGAGGAGCCTGGTAGGCTACAGTCCACGGGGTCGTGAAGAGTCGGACACGACTGAGTGACTTCACTTTCACTTCACTGTCTAGTATATATATAGAATGAATAACAAAATATGTCTTATAGATTTATACTTTCCTTAAGTAAACTTTTCAAAATTGCATATTATTTATTCCACAGATACATCCAGTTCTAACAACTTCTATAATCTCCAGTTTTAAACATCACTTTGGGTTTTGCTAAGAAGACGCACGACAGAGACCCAGCCCAGGCTCAACAGAACCATCTGAAAGGGAACAGTTTACATCTGATTGTGCCTCTTACACAGACACTGCTTGTGTTGGCTGTTGGATGTGGTTTCACGCAGTCAGAACGCAAAGAACTGAATTGTCAATGCAATTAAGTGCACTTTATCATTGCTAATGTGAAAGAGAACCATCACAGAAGCAATGCACCCTACATAAAATGATTAGTGGATGGTTCCTAGAGGGACACAAGCCTTTTGAAAGGCTTTAAGACACACTGCCTTTTTGAAACGCTCAATGTATTTATAAGCTGAAGAGCACATGTTTCCGCAGTCCACATAGCATGAGCTCTAAATGGAGCAGACACTCACCCAGTGCTGGTTAACTAATACGTTCCTCTGCAGGAGGCAGAACAAGTAGCAGCCACGCCTCCAGCCCAGGCTTCTGCTGAAACTGACGAGTCCTGCTGGGCTCCTGTCCTCATTACCGTCCTTCCCCACAGGTCAAGGCCAGTTCTCACTTGATGGTTTGAGTCACATGAACCTGCATTCCTTTCAGATTGGATAAAGGCCAGACTTGTCTATTAGGACCACAGAAAGGTTTTAAATTGACAGCAGCCTCTAAATATATGATCATGAGAGTGAAAGTGAAGTCGCTCAATCGTCTCCGACTCTTTTCAACCCCATGGACTGTAGCCTACCAGGCTCCTCCGTCCGTGGGATTTTCCAGGCAAGAATACTGGAATGGGTTGCCATTTCCTCCTCCAGGAGATCTTCCCGACCCAGGGATTGAACCTGGGTCTCCCACATTGCAAGGAGACACTTTACCGTCTGAAACACCAGGGAAGTAATCAGGAACCCCTGGCCTTAATTTAGATTTTGCAGCAGCCTGGAGAAGATTCTACAGCCAAAACTACAAGCACCCATATTACCACTGTGACCCTTTCCCCTACTTACCTAAAGAGGATAACTAGACCTTGGCTGGAGCACATTGATCTGTCCAAGAGAATGGCCTGCACACTTTGACTCAGCATCTCTTTTCCAAAAAAAAAAAAAACGTCCTACATAAACAAACAGGATGGCCCTTTTCCAAAATATATTTCCTTTAATCAGAATTCATGGAAAAATAAAAACTAAGGATGGTGTGCGTGTGTGATGTTCACTGTTCTTTTTCCATTTGAAAAAACGTTGGTGATGGCTAGGTGGTTTTCCCAGTTGTGATTATGTAATACATGGTATGATGTGAGTAATTAATAAGTGTTGGACATGACTGGCTAATACACACACACAGGTAAATTATAATTAGTGACACCAACCTGGTAATTCACATGATTAGGCTGACAGTTGTTTTCCGGCCTCCATTTTCCATGAGAATATCACAAGAATCCCATCAGAGCTTGTCTATAATCAGTGTCTCCAAGCTCACATTTTATTATCTGCTCTCACCCACTAACAACACTTTACCTTAAAATGAGACATAACAGCCAACTATCCCACAAGAAGGGATTAGGGAGGTATATTGTCTACCGGTGGTGTTTCCATAGCTAGCCCCAAGAGGATGTAAACAGACACTCCAGTAGAGAACAATGAGGTTTCTGATTGCTAATTTGGTCTAATTATGGTTTGCAAATTTAACTTCCATTGAAGATTTATATTCACTTAATTCTCTGGTCCAGGAAACTAGAATTGAATTTCCAGTCACTAGTGTGTTATTTTGAGTCTTTTTTTAATTAAATTTTTATTGGCATATATAGTTGCTTTATATCCTGAGTCTTGAGTCTTATTTCCCTTTGTATTTAGTAGAGCAGAGAATGAAATAGAACAAGAGAAAATATGCCTAGGGAAAAAGAAAATAACTATAAAACCTGTGGAGAGTGGTAGGTAAAAATGGAAACGTCCTTATTTGACCATGAATCCTGTGGGCAGCTATGGAAAATAAGTATTATTTCCTGGTCATTTATGTACTCACGT
Source organism: Litocranius walleri (assembly GCA_006410535.1). Lineage (NCBI taxonomy): Eukaryota > Metazoa > Chordata > Mammalia > Artiodactyla > Bovidae > Litocranius > Litocranius walleri. Next base: position 24,545 of record SJYG01001830.1, read on the forward strand.
ATTCATGTACTGAGCCATCTCTAAATGCCATGCTGAGTACAAGGGGGAAAAAATGCTTTTGCCTTTAGAGATTTATGGTCTGATGAAAGAAAAGAAAAAAAAGAACCTAACAATTACATAATAGTCTGAATCGGCTTTTGGAAAGCTCCCTAGGGTAGATGACACTTGAACTGCCCAAGTCCTGAAGGGTCAATGCAGGTTTCCCAGCTGAAAAGCTAAATTAAGAAGGCAGTGGTGGGACAGGGGAGGTGAACGAGGCAGAGAGCCTGGAACTTGACTGCCCCACCATGGAGGTGGAGGGGAGGTAGGTGAGACAGACTCTTGGGTTCCTGGCTCATGTCCAACTGGTGGTGCCACTCAGAGCAGAGACTGGGGAAGAGGGAGGTTGGAGGCAAAGGAGACGTTTCCGTTTGAGATATGCTGNCCAAGGAAGGGTATGGGGCTCTACAAATAAACTGTGACCTGGCCCTCTGATAACTCATCTTAAGGACTTAACCTGGAAAATTCCTCTCTCAGCAGGTGAGTCAAAGGAGAGACTCTACTTTCACGTCACCCTCCTGAGTCCGTTCATGGCCTTGTGCCTGACTCGGCTTTCATTTGTTTGTTTTCATGTGAACTGAACTGTTATCTAAGCCGCCATAAAGAGCAAATCCTCAGCAAACAAAGAGCTTCTCACTGCAACCTTTGACATATGAAAGGGCAAGGCCAAGAGGGTTCTGAGAGCTGGGACAGGTGTCCAGCAACTGTTTTAAAGCCTATAGTGAAGTTAAGTCTGTGAGCCCAGAGCCCCCACTTGGGGATAGGTAGGGTGGCAGGTGTCTTGCAGGAAGCATCAGCAGTCTTTTCAGCACAGACAACCACATCTTCCCCAGCATTTGGGATTACTTGTTCAAAAACATATTCTAGGTCTCAACAGAGGTGATGGTTACACAGCACTGTAAATACACTAAATGCCACTAAACACACTTTTTAAATGGTTCAGTTCAGTTCAGTCACTCAGTCGTGTCTGACTCTTTGCGACCCCATGAACCGCAGCACGCCAGGCCTCCCTGTTCATCACCTTAGGTATAGCTTATGTGAATTTCACCCAAACTTTCTTCAGTGGAAAAAAAAATAGAATATATACCATCAGAGCAATGAAAATATAGGAGGGGGTGGGATTTGTTGCTGTTTTATTAATTTATTCTAAATTTGAAACATACTGTTTCTAAAAGTCAAATCAAGGGAATCCCCCGGCAGTCCAGTGCTTAGGAGGACTCTGCACTTCCATTGCCAGTGGCCCAGGTTCGACTGCTGGTTGGGAACGAAGATCCTAAAAGCCACTCGTGGGTGGTCAAAGTAGAAAACTTGTAGGGCTTTAGCTTCGAGCAAATGAAGGTAGAAAGGCAGATAACTCTTTATAAATAGTAAAACAGCTCCAATCCCCACCTGCACCCACAAAAAGGCCAGTTTGACACAGCTTAGTAAGTAGCCTAGAACTAGGGATCCAGACCTTCCACTGAGCCACCTAGGAAGTCCCAAACTGGGTAAAATTCGATTTAAGTGCCACAAAAGGAAGCAACTGAAAGGATCCTGGCCACTCCCTGCTTCCCTAAGGAAAGCCGGTAGCTGCTCTGATAATATAAAGCTCTGATATTGCTGGTAAGATAACTTCTTCCTGCCCCTCCTCTGCTTTGCCAGCCCTCCACTACAGAAGCTAGAAACGTTAATACTTCTTCTCCCAGGTCTTCTGCAGCTAAGCATGGCCAAGTTACAAGTTCCAACCACCAAGACAAAGCTGGCACTCTTGCGGGGAAGGAGGAGTGTCTGAGGAAGCTTTTACTTCTTTATAAAAGGACCAGGCCCAAGAAGAGCAGTCACGGGACTGCCTTCCTCCACGCTCCTGCCGATAAGACAGACGCGGCACCCGGAGCCAGTACCCAGAGCCATGGCAGTCATCTTACGATCACAAAGGCATAAATTCGGAAACAAAAGACCATGGCCAAGAGGAGCAGGACAGGAAGACAGAGAGGCAGGGTCCTTATTAGCACTGTTGGGAAACTATGCCAGTGCCTGCAGCTTCTTACCTCCAGACTTCCAGTCCTACAAGAAAAATATCATTGTTAAGCACACAGCTGTGTTTTTTTTTAATTAAGATTTATTTACTTATGGCTGCTCCGTGTAGCTTAAAGTGAAAAAGTGAAAGTGTGAGTCGTTCAGTCCTGTCCAACTCTTTGGGACCCGATGGGCTGTAGCCCACCAGGTTACTCTCTCCATGGAATTCTCCAGGCTAGAATACTGGAGTGGGTAGCCATTCCCTTCTCCAGGGAATGTTCCTGACCCAGGGATGGAACCTGGGTCTCCCACATCACAGGCAGATTCTTCACCATCTGAGCCACCAGGGAAGCTCATGTAGCTTATGGGTTCTTAATTCCCTGACCAGGGATCACACCTGGGCCCCTGAAGTGAAAGCCCCTAGTCCTAACCCCTGGACCACCAGGAAACTCCCCTACGAGCAGATGCTGTTACTTGCAGATTTCCTACCTGATGACACTAATGTACATACTAGTATACATATATGGGCTTCCCTGGTGGCTCAGAGGTTAAAGCGTCTGCCCACAATGTGAGAGACCCGGGTTCAATCCCTGGGTCGGGAAGATCCCCTGGAGAAGGAAATGGCAACCCACTCCAGTATTCTTGCCTGGAGAATCCCATGGATGGAGGAGCCTGGTAGGCTACAGTCCACGGGGTCGTGAAGAGTCGGACACGACTGAGTGACTTCACTTTCACTTCACTGTCTAGTATATATATAGAATGAATAACAAAATATGTCTTATAGATTTATACTTTCCTTAAGTAAACTTTTCAAAATTGCATATTATTTATTCCACAGATACATCCAGTTCTAACAACTTCTATAATCTCCAGTTTTAAACATCACTTTGGGTTTTGCTAAGAAGACGCACGACAGAGACCCAGCCCAGGCTCAACAGAACCATCTGAAAGGGAACAGTTTACATCTGATTGTGCCTCTTACACAGACACTGCTTGTGTTGGCTGTTGGATGTGGTTTCACGCAGTCAGAACGCAAAGAACTGAATTGTCAATGCAATTAAGTGCACTTTATCATTGCTAATGTGAAAGAGAACCATCACAGAAGCAATGCACCCTACATAAAATGATTAGTGGATGGTTCCTAGAGGGACACAAGCCTTTTGAAAGGCTTTAAGACACACTGCCTTTTTGAAACGCTCAATGTATTTATAAGCTGAAGAGCACATGTTTCCGCAGTCCACATAGCATGAGCTCTAAATGGAGCAGACACTCACCCAGTGCTGGTTAACTAATACGTTCCTCTGCAGGAGGCAGAACAAGTAGCAGCCACGCCTCCAGCCCAGGCTTCTGCTGAAACTGACGAGTCCTGCTGGGCTCCTGTCCTCATTACCGTCCTTCCCCACAGGTCAAGGCCAGTTCTCACTTGATGGTTTGAGTCACATGAACCTGCATTCCTTTCAGATTGGATAAAGGCCAGACTTGTCTATTAGGACCACAGAAAGGTTTTAAATTGACAGCAGCCTCTAAATATATGATCATGAGAGTGAAAGTGAAGTCGCTCAATCGTCTCCGACTCTTTTCAACCCCATGGACTGTAGCCTACCAGGCTCCTCCGTCCGTGGGATTTTCCAGGCAAGAATACTGGAATGGGTTGCCATTTCCTCCTCCAGGAGATCTTCCCGACCCAGGGATTGAACCTGGGTCTCCCACATTGCAAGGAGACACTTTACCGTCTGAAACACCAGGGAAGTAATCAGGAACCCCTGGCCTTAATTTAGATTTTGCAGCAGCCTGGAGAAGATTCTACAGCCAAAACTACAAGCACCCATATTACCACTGTGACCCTTTCCCCTACTTACCTAAAGAGGATAACTAGACCTTGGCTGGAGCACATTGATCTGTCCAAGAGAATGGCCTGCACACTTTGACTCAGCATCTCTTTTCCAAAAAAAAAAAAAACGTCCTACATAAACAAACAGGATGGCCCTTTTCCAAAATATATTTCCTTTAATCAGAATTCATGGAAAAATAAAAACTAAGGATGGTGTGCGTGTGTGATGTTCACTGTTCTTTTTCCATTTGAAAAAACGTTGGTGATGGCTAGGTGGTTTTCCCAGTTGTGATTATGTAATACATGGTATGATGTGAGTAATTAATAAGTGTTGGACATGACTGGCTAATACACACACACAGGTAAATTATAATTAGTGACACCAACCTGGTAATTCACATGATTAGGCTGACAGTTGTTTTCCGGCCTCCATTTTCCATGAGAATATCACAAGAATCCCATCAGAGCTTGTCTATAATCAGTGTCTCCAAGCTCACATTTTATTATCTGCTCTCACCCACTAACAACACTTTACCTTAAAATGAGACATAACAGCCAACTATCCCACAAGAAGGGATTAGGGAGGTATATTGTCTACCGGTGGTGTTTCCATAGCTAGCCCCAAGAGGATGTAAACAGACACTCCAGTAGAGAACAATGAGGTTTCTGATTGCTAATTTGGTCTAATTATGGTTTGCAAATTTAACTTCCATTGAAGATTTATATTCACTTAATTCTCTGGTCCAGGAAACTAGAATTGAATTTCCAGTCACTAGTGTGTTATTTTGAGTCTTTTTTTAATTAAATTTTTATTGGCATATATAGTTGCTTTATATCCTGAGTCTTGAGTCTTATTTCCCTTTGTATTTAGTAGAGCAGAGAATGAAATAGAACAAGAGAAAATATGCCTAGGGAAAAAGAAAATAACTATAAAACCTGTGGAGAGTGGTAGGTAAAAATGGAAACGTCCTTATTTGACCATGAATCCTGTGGGCAGCTATGGAAAATAAGTATTATTTCCTGGTCATTTATGTACTCACGTATTCATGTACTGAGCCATCTCTAAATGCCATGCTGAGTACAAGGGGGAAAAAATGCTTTTGCCTTTAGAGATTTATGGTCTGATGAAAGAAAAGAAAAAAAAGAACCTAACAATTACATAATAGTCTGAATCGGCTTTTGGAAAGCTCCCTAGGGTAGATGACACTTGAACTGCCCAAGTCCTGAAGGGTCAATGCAGGTTTCCCAGCTGAAAAGCTAAATTAAGAAGGCAGTGGTGGGACAGGGGAGGTGAACGAGGCAGAGAGCCTGGAACTTGACTGCCCCACCATGGAGGTGGAGGGGAGGTAGGTGAGACAGACTCTTGGGTTCCTGGCTCATGTCCAACTGGTGGTGCCACTCAGAGCAGAGACTGGGGAAGAGGGAGGTTGGAGGCAAAGGAGACGTTTCCGTTTGAGATATGCTGAGCTGCCTGACACACTTCACCCGGAAGTGTCTGAGTCAATTTGCTGTGTGGATCTGCCTGTATGCCACCTGTGTGCTAAATTGGTTCTGTTGTGTCTGACCACCACCCTCTGTCTGTGGGATTCTCCAGGCAAGAATACTGGAGTAGGTTGCCATTTCCGCCTCCAGGGGATCTTCCGCCTCCAGGGGATCTTCCCCACTCAGGGATCGAACCTGCATCTCTTCTGTCCCCTGAACTGGCAGGTGAGTTCTTTACCGTTAGCGCCACCTGGGAAGCCCATATGGAACTAGCACTCAGGAAATAAGTGAGGGCCAGAAACGAACATGGCACCCCACTCCAGTACTCTTGCCTGGAAAATCCCATGGACGGAGGAGCCTGGTGGGCTGCAGTCCATGGGGTCTCGAAGAGTCGGACACGACTGAGCGACTTCATTTTCACTTTTCACCTTCATGCATTGGAGAAGGAAATGGCAACCCACTCCAGTGTTCTTGCCTGGAGAATCCCAGGGACGAGGGAGCCTGGTGGGCTGCACAAAGGTCGCACAGAGTCGGACACGACTGAAGAGACTTAGCAGCAGCAGCAGCAGAAACGAACGTAGGCTAACTGAAGTTACACAAGCAGCAGGGAAGTCCTTAGTTCTGACTGAGGGCTCCCAGGGACACGGAGATGAGCAGTGGTTAAGGACTCACCTCAGGGGCAGCTGACACGGGCTGGAGAGCCAGTGCCCTGGGAGCAAGTGGCCAGCACATCACCTGCCAAAGGACACATGAGAGGAACTCTGGGGTGGAAGACACTGCCTTATCTTCTTTTTTGCCCTACCTAATTTTATTTTATT